>JAPMOQ010015163.1:290282-305863 GCA_026543055.1 Argiope trifasciata | reverse complement strand
ATGCTACAAACCAAGCTAATTACCGATCTAATCGTACTGCACAAGAACGTGACGACGGAAATGAACGTGAAAGAATTCGGATATCACAAAAGCGTGAAGCGCGAGCGCGACATTCAACTAATAATCGAGAAAGTTTGAATCGAGCTGCTTTCAGTTACGATGTGTCAATTGACTACAGTAACTACCAATGTGTTGTTATTGGTTCTATGAACTCGGTTTGCTCACACTGTAAGGCATTAAAATACAAAAACGAAGCCAATGGATTGTGTTGCGCAAATGGTAAAGTGAAATTGATACCATTGGATCCACCACCAGAACCATTGTACTCATTGGTTTCAGGAATAGGAACAGATTCTATACACTTTTTGACACATATCCAACAATATAACAATTGCTTTCAAATGACTTCATTTGGGGCAACAAATGTAGTTCGGGAAAATTTTATGCCAACTTTCAAAGTATGTATTATAGCAGTTACTCATAATTATTTTAGCGAACAAAATTTTCTGTCACCAAAGTTAAGATGTGTCACTAATCTTCAATTTCTTAATCACTTATATATCACTTAGTCATTATATTATATGGTGATTCAGTTTCAGTGACACTTTTATTATATTTTATATTTGATAGATATTAGTTAAAACTAAATATATACTTTTTAAGATCAAATATTATTTAAGTTTGATCACTGACAATCCATTAATTTATACCACACCATAATATTTTTTTTTTATTTACAGATACAAGGGCAAATATATCACAGAGCAGGTTCGCTGTTACCAGTGTCAGATAGCGACAACAAATTCCTGCAAATTTATTTTATGGGCAATTCACCACAAGAAATTGATCTGCGTTGTGCACATAACAATTTAGTAAAGAGGTCTATTGTAGAACAATTACAAACTTTATTTCATCAACACAATCAATTGATTATATTGTTTAAAACTGCCCTGGATCTGATGCCATCCGATAATCACAAAATTGTAATCAGAGCTGATAAAACACCTGCAGGTCAACATACAAGACGTTTTAATGCACCAACTATTGATGAAGTTGCTATCGTTGTAGTTGGAGAAAACTTAGAATCCCGTGATATTGTTTTACATCGTCGGAATGATCAATTACAACGTATAAAGGAAACACACCGCTCATATGATGCACTGCAATATCCCATTATATTTTGGCAAGGTGAAGATGGCTACGATTTCTCAATAAAAATGATAAATCCCATTACAGGTAACTAAAATATTAATTTAGCTATGGCGATAATATCTCAGTCATTATATTATGTATTTTAATTTTATATTTGAATGTTATTAAAACAAAATCTATTTACAGGTTCTGAAACCAACAAAAAAGTCAGTTCAATGAACTATTATTCATACCGCCTAATGATTCGGGAAAATGAAGATAATCACATATTGAAATGTCGGCGATTATATCACAAATATGTTGTTGACATGTATGTTAAAATTGAAACGGAGAGATTAACATTCATCAGGTTGAATCAAACCAAACTCCGATCTGAAGAGTATATTCACCTTCGAGATGCGATTAATACTGATGGAAATGCACAGAATGTCGGTCGGATGACTATTCTTCCAGCAACATACATCGGAAGCCCTCGGCATATGCACGAATATGCTCAAGATGCCATGTCGTATGTTCGTCATTATGGTACAGCAGATTTGTTCATCACATTTACATGCAATCCGCAATGGATAGAAATCAAGCAGGAGTTATTCCCTGGGCAATCACCCATTGATCGTCATGATATTACAGCCAGAGTCTTTAGACAAAAGTTGAAATCTTTAATGGATTTCATCGTAAAACATAATGTGTTTGGTGAGACACGCTGCTGGATGTATTCTGTGGAGTGGCAGAAACGAGGATTGCCACATGCACACATTTTGATTTGGTTGGTTGAAAAGATAAGGCCAAATGAAGTTGATGCAGTGATATCAGCTGAAATCCCTAATGTACAAGTAGATCCTGGATTGCATGAGGTAGTTATCAAAAACATGATACATGGTCCATGTGGAAATCTTAATCAAAATTCACCGTGTATGATGGATGGTAAATGTTCAAAACGATATCCACGGACATTAATATCGGAAACAATTACTGGTAATGACGGTTATCCATTGTATCGTCGCAGATCGACAGCAGACAATGGAAAATCAACAATTGTCAAATTAAATCAACAAGATATTGAAATAGATAATCGTTGGATTGTTCCATATTCACCCATTTTATCAAAGACATTCAAAGCACACATCAACGTTGAATCTTGCCATTCAGTGAAATCTATTAAATACATTTGCAAATATGTAACCAAAGGGAGTGATATGGCTGTGATTGGAATTGGTGCAGAGAATTCCAATGATGAAGTTACCCAATACCAAATGGGCCGCTATGTCAGTAGTAATGAAGCAGTTTGGCGAATATTTTCTTTTCCTATTCATGAGAGACACCCTTCTGTTGTTCACTTAGCTGTGCATTTAGAAAATGGACAAAGAGTGTATTTTACAGCACAGAACGCAGTACAAA
This sequence comes from Argiope trifasciata, assembly GCA_026543055.1. Classification (NCBI taxonomy): domain Eukaryota; kingdom Metazoa; phylum Arthropoda; class Arachnida; order Araneae; family Araneidae; genus Argiope; species Argiope trifasciata. Next base: position 303,313 of record JAPMOQ010015163.1, on the reverse strand, counting down.
GAGCTGCTCAGCCACCATCTACTACATTAACCAGTTTTTTTGAGACATGCCAAAACGATGATTTCGCAAAAAGATTGCTATATTCTGAAATGCCAAAATATTATACCTGGAATCAATCCTCAAGGAGATTTATACGACGGAAACAAGGAAAACCAGTTCCAGGATATACAGATGTATATTCCACCGATGCGATTGGTCGAATTTATTCAGTACATCCAAGCAATGATGAATGTTTTTATTTACGACTGCTATTAGTCAATGTACGTGGCCCAACATCATTCCAACAGTTACGAACTGTTGACGGTGAATTGTGTGGATCCTACAGAGAAGCCTGTCAACGTTTGCAATTGCTTGAAAATGACGCTCATTGGGATCAAACTCTCAATGATGCTGTAATATCATCACACGCTCATCAAATACGAACATTGTTTTCTATAATCATATCTACATGCTTCCCATCAAACCCAATTGATTTGTGGATCAAGTACAAAGATTATATGTGTGATGATATTTTTTATCAAATACGGAATAGAATGGGAAATCCAAATATACAAATCAGTGAAGAAATTTACAATGAAGCATTGATTTCAATTGAGGACATGTGCTTGATAATGTCAAACAAACTATTAATTCAATTAGGCCTGACCGCGCCCAATCGTCCAATGCATGACGCTTTTAACCAAGAGTTGCATCGAGAAAAAATGTATGATCTCAACGCTTTGAAAGAATTAATTCAAACAAATCTTCCACTGTTAAATGAACAACAGAAGTATGTATTTGAAACTCTTATGAAAGTAACAAATGATGAAACTGGAGGGATTTACTTCTTAGATGCACCTGGTGGTACAGGAAAAACTTTTTTGATTTCATTAATATTAGCAACAATTCGCTCACAAAATAAAATTGCACTTGCACTCGCTTCGTCGGGAATCGCAGCAACTTTGCTTGAAGGTGGTCGAACAGCCCATTCAGCACTAAAATTGCCATTAAATATGCAAAGCAATGAAACTCCAACCTGCAACGTTTCGAAGAACTCTGCAATGGCAAAGGTTTTGCAGCAATGTAAATTGATTGTTTGGGATGAATGCACGATGCACATAAAAAATCTTTGGAGGCTTTAGACAGAACCTTAAAAGATCTACGGAGCAATAATAACCGATTTGGTGGTGCAATGATTTTATTAGCAGGAGATTTTCGTCAAACATTGCCAGTGATTCCACGATCAACGCCAGCTGATGAACTCAATGCATGTCTAAAGTCCTCCAATTTGTGGAAACATGTCAAAGTACTTCATTTAAGCAAGAATATGCGTGTCGAGTTGCAAAATGACCAATCTGGAAACATATTCTCTAAACAACTCATTGACATTGGTAATGGCAAATTTCCTATAGACATGTTGACTGGCTGTATTAACTTTCCTCAAAGTTTTTGTCAGTTAACTCGATCAAAAGATGAACTTATTCAGAAGGTGTTTCCAGATGTTTCTCAAAATTACAAAAACCATGATTGGTTGAGCGAACGAGCTATACTGGCTGCAAAAAACATAGATGTAAATGAATTAAATTTCAAAATTCAAGAACAAATTACAGGCGAATTGAGGATATATAAATCAGTTGATTCGGCTACTAATCAAGATGATGTAGTCAACTATCCACCGGAATTTTTAAACTCGCTGGATTTGCCAGGATTGCCACCTCACAATCTTCAATTAAAGGTTGGATCGGTGGTTATAATGTTGCGAAATATCAACCAACCGCGTCTTTGCAACGGTACAAGGTTAGCGATAAAAAAATTACTAAACAATGTGATAGAAGCAACTATACTCAAAGGAAAGTATAAAGGAGAAGATGTTCTCATACCGCGCATCCCAATGATTCCGACTGATGTGCCATTTGAGTTTAAACGACTACAGTTTCCAGTGCGGCTTGCTTTTGCTATGACTATAAACAAGTCCCAGGGGCAATCATTAAGTGTTTGTGGTATTAATCTAGAAAACCCATGTTTCTCACATGGTCAATTGTATGTTGCCTGTTCCCGTGTTGGAAAACCATCAGATTTGTTTATCTATGCGCCAGGTAATCAAACAAAAAACATCGTATACCACAAAGCACTACAATGATAATAATAATAATTATGATTCACATGATTAACAATAAAGCGATTACTTACTTTTAAATCCTTATATATGTTTTATTTAATTATTTTTTATTCACAACGCCCTATCACCAGGGTGACGGTTCTGTTCAGGAGAATTTTTTAAAGTACGTAGGCACAAGAACTGCCACATTACAAATCTTTTTGACAGGAAGAAGTCTGTCGGGTCAGCTAGTTTATTATATAAATGAACTAAACGTCATTTTCGTTTTTTAATATACAAGAATACGATGTAAAAACATATTTAAATTCGACCAAACGATAAAACATAATTTATATCGATTTTCTTTTTTTTTCTTTTCATTTTGTAATCATTATTCATTGGCTTCTACTTCCATAATTGCCCTCATAATTAGCCAAACACATTTCTCGAATAATAAGATTGCAAGCATTCGTATGATTTGATTTGCATTAAGAATTAATTGCCGCTTCACATTTTTATTTAAAGAAGAACGAGGAGGGAAAAAAAGATTCTGTTTTAACCCAAAGGCAAACATTTTCCCGCCTTTGCAAAAGCGTATCACACTTATTGATTTATATTCCAAGAGTAAAAGATCAAACGAAGCATTTAAATTTCATTTCTAGAACCCTGGAAATCACGCTGTTTTCATTCATCATTTTTTTTAGTTCATTATTTTGCCCTGGGGTAAAAACCGTGAAAAGAACAGAGCTCGCTTCTCATTGGCTGGAGCTACTGTGACTTTTGCCGGAAATCAATGAAATAAATGTCTGATTAAATCAACTTTAACAAATCGAGTGTTTTCGAGTCGACTTATATTTGTTTTTCCTTTATTCCACTGTACATCCAATGCGTGTGAACTTTAATTTGAAATGTCGAAGCTCCATTTTATTTACTGTGGATACTTTGAGTTCTCTTGGAATTAACTTCTTTTGTTGTTGTTTTTAGTTTTTTCGCCTTTTGTCGGAGGAGATCGTTGTCGAAAATTTTCGGGCCTTTTTATTTAATTATCGCTTTACATTCGAAGCCTGTAATTCCATGAGAGAAAGTTAACCTAATCAAATCGAGGGATGAAAATTATTTTCTCTAATATTGTAATTCTAAAATGTTGAAGAACACTCTAATTCGGCTTGTTAAATAAATGAATTACTTTAACGTTGCTTTATTCTGTTCTTAAATGCAGTTGATTTGGATTTCGATTTAGGAGAAAAACTGAAGTGAAGAGGGCAACAAATGATAAAATTTTGGACGAATTGCATATTATTTTCTCTTAACAGTGATAGAATTTTTGTCTTTGTAAAGAGTTTAAATAACAATTCTTATTTCAATGTATATCAAATTTAATAAAGGATAATTGATTTTTACGTTTGTTGAAAGTTTAAATAATTCATTAAATAAGGAAGAAAAAAAAAGGAATCATTTTTATTCTATCAAGTATAAATTTTGTTTGTGCAAATTGACACTATAAAAATAGTTTTAAGAGCAATTTTTGTGTTTTAGAAATAAAAGTGACTGTTTGATTTAACTAATACATTACTTCTTGCTTTTTATTCATTCTCACTTTAAATTTAAAATGCAGCTATTTTGGATAGAAATCTGAATTTTCAATATCTAAAAATATTTAATTATAAACACATTATTTTATTGAATTATTAGAATTTTACTTTTTCGTATACGTAGTAAAGAAATAATACAGTTATCGTCAAAAATTTCGAACTCGAGAAATTTTAACCAATCTTCACGTTTTATACCTCCCTGTGTTCGAAAAACACATTTTTGTAAAATATCTGTCGGTCTATCTAACTGTGACAAAGGTAATTCACAAACTCTTTGAACTAGAGAGTAGAAATTTGATATGCTGTCTTTACACCAATTTCGCAGATTTCTATCAAATTTTGAGTAAAATTTGTTTAAAGGAGGTTCGTCTGTCTGTCCGTTCGAATATAAGTTACATAATAATAATAAAACAAAATCAGCTAGGCAACTCAGATTCGGTATTCAGATTTAACATTGATAATGTAGACTGCCAAAGTTTGAGCTGTAATAAACTGGTTCTACGTCTGTCAGTCTGTATTTTTAGATGCAAATGCAATCATGCAAAAACGTAATAATTTAAATATATCAAATTAGATATCGGATTTTGAGATTACAAGTGCATTTTTGTCTCAAACCTTTGTTTCAATCTATCGAGGAAAACGTGTCTAAAGCACAAATTCGACTTTTTTATAATATTAACCGACTATCAGAGATTAATCACAAAAGACAAAAAAAAAAAACTTTTGCCTAAGATGACACTATAGGTTCTGTACAAATACTAAATTCATTCCAAAGGCTAATATTTCGAAACTTTTGAACGCCACTGTCATGCAGGCATTTTCTGGCATGACAAGTTTATTACAGAACATGCGAGAAAGTTTCATGGAAACCACATTCATAGTTATTTATAAGGTTTAGAAGTTAATTAGAAAAACTTACTACTAGAAATAAATGCCTTAAAGCTCATATTTTTCTCAGAAAACTTTATTTCTTGAGTGCCCATTCTCTGGCATGTGCATGTGATTTTAAGCGAGGGAATTGTAAGAAGCGCAATTTTATCACGGGAAAAAAAAACGCGTATATCTTAATAATTTTTTTTTTCTTTTTTTTTTCGCCTTTTCGCTTTTTTTTCTTTTTCTTTTTTTTTCTTTTTTTTTTCTTTTTCTTTTTTTTTTTTTTTTCTTTTTTTTTTTTTTTGCCTTACAGCTTAGGCTAAAACCTACATTGCTTTCTCGTACAGTTTCAAAAATTCAGTACTTTTATTTTAAACATTTATTTCTGAAAAGATATATTACAAAAATCGATCTTTTTAATGAAATTTTTAATTGTAGCAGCAAATGCTTTGGCATATTTTATATATATAAATGGCGAAATTATTACAAGATATCGGGCAAGTTATAAATGGAGGTTACATGAAGCGTATGTGTGTTTTTATCTATTTTCTTTACGAAACAAAATACGACGAATTAATACATGGTATAGGCAATAACTACTGTATTACGAGATTTCTTTTATGACTGATAATGTATTTGCTTTAAGGAACATATGTGGGTTATGCTGTTAGTATCGCTAGAATTATATTAAAATATATCTAGATTTTTCAATATAGATAAAATGTTAAATTAAAATATATATATCTAAAAATATATCTGGAATATCTATTTTCCAGAAGTCCGAGCTCTGTCTGAATGGTAAACAACCACCAACTAGCTAAATCTGCTTATCTAAATATACATAACTCAATGATCGTCTTTGCGATAGAAATGGGAGGAAATTAAGATTGAGACTTAATAGCCATTAGGATATACGGTATAATCATGTAAATTGGAGATAATTCTTGTCATCGGAGCAGAGGTGATTCGACCTCACACCATTACCAATCATTACAGAGAAACATCCACTGTATTAAACACTTTTTATTTTCATATCTGAGATGCTTTCTCAGAATAATATGAATGCTAAGCATGTAAAATCTATCACTTCCGTCAAATGTAATAAAGGACTCCAGACCATCGATAAAAGTTTGCGTTAGGAAAAATATTTTTTGTTATGACGGAAGGGTCGATTTATTTTAGTTGTTGAGTAGCTGTAATCTAAGGTAGCAGGGAAATATTCTTTTTCTTGAAAAACTGAGCCTTGAAAAATCGTGCACCTACGAATACTCATATCTTTATTTTGAGAGTTTTGCAATGGGCGTTTTGTGCCTCATAGTACATTCAAGAAAAACGAGTATGCATTTCGGGCATCTTTTATCTGCCAATTCAGACCAAAATTTGACATAAAATTACAATTTTAATTTGATTTTCTCATTTTGGTTATTTGTATTTATTAAAAGATCAATTTGATCAACAATCTTATACTCTTCAGCTCAATTCCTTGGTCGATATATTTGACTAAATGTGCCATAATGATTTAACTCCTTCTAAGAATGAAGTCAGCTTCCTCCAGGATATTTCTAGGCACTAGAAAATCAATTTGACAAACAAGCGCCTTCTTTTCAACTTATTCTTAGAGAGGCTGATTTGATTAAATTTGTCGTACTGACTTAATTTCTCTCTTTATATATACACACAAGTTAAGTAAATTTCCACTTTCAGGTTATTTCTAAGTCAGAAGATCAATTAAATCAACAAAGGCTTGCTTTTAAAATTAGCTCCTTGACTGGTGGATTTGACTAAATGTGCCATATTGATTTAAATCCTACACACGGGAATTAAGTCAATTTTCTTCTTTAGGTTATTTTTAGAACTAAAAGATAAGTTTGACAAACAAATGTCTTGTATTTAGCTCAGTTTCTTGATTGATGGATTCGATTAAACATGCCATATTGATTTAATTCCAACACATAGGAATTAAGTCCATTTTCTTCTTCGGGTTATTTCTAGATACTAGAAGATCAATTTGACAAACAAATTTCTATTGAACTTAGCTCTAAGTGGTTGGGTTTAACCTGGATATCTAATACTATAATACGAGGAATGGTTGCCAAGTCAAAAATCGCCCCAGAATTAATAAACTCCGGTAAACTTGGGGGTCTGGGGTTTTTGGCCACGAGGAATCGATTGGCGCCGGTTTTGAAGCGCTACGGTCGAGCAGTTCGGAGTTACAGACAGGATATTTTCAAACTTTATTAGTTCGCCATAATGGCTACTTAAATTTTCAAGCGGTAACGTGCTGCCATCTATAGCCAATATGGCGAACTAATAAAGTTTTATGTTTATGCTGTTATAGGTTTATAATATGTTTCTTATGTATGTATATATGTTTGGTTTTTCTAAATAAATTTGTCAAAAATATTGAACTTCAACACACTTCAATCTTTACCTTTACTTTACCTTTGTATAGAATAGTTCCCTTTCCAAACTCTAACTTTGTTTAGAGTAGTTTACAATGGTGCACTTTAACCGGTTATCTTTTCACCAATGGTTTCACAAATTTTCTTATGGCATGTATTGTTTTGATAAATCACAATTGAAAATTTAAATCTTCGAGTTAGCTTCGATACCTGTTTTCTCCGAGCAGAGCTCGGTCACCCGCTGGTAATACATAGAATGGAATAATAAATATTGCTCATAGTCAGAATGTGAGGACTTCTTGGCATGATAGCAGTTTCCTCTTGCTTAACTAAACTTTTTTTACGGATATGAATTTTTCATAAGGTAGCATATATTCAATGACCGTTGAAATTGCCATTACGTTTGATATAAATTTCCGAAAATTATCTCTTTTTATTTTAATTTTCTTTGAAATGCCACGCTCTGATTGTCTGACTTTCTTTGAAAAGGTTGCTGATATAGTTTAAAATATTAATTTTTAAAACTTTATAGATCCGGCAGTTTTTTCTCAAAAATATGGACCCGTTTCAAATTTTAGTATTATAAAAACATTTTGCTGTGAATATGGGAATTGGAAAAATGTATAAAAATTTAGTAATCGTCATCTTTTATCCTATTAGAAGTGCACTGATTGGCTCAATAAATATAAAATATATTTTCTTACTTCATTTAAAGCATTTTTTTTTTGGAAATCTATCTCTAATAGTTTTATGAATTCACTAAATTAAATATTTCATTAAAACTATTAGACATAAAGATTAAAACTATCTCTAATATTTTTAAGAATTCAACTAAATTAAATATTTCATTAAAACTATTAGACATAAAGATTAAAGCTATCTCTAATATTTTTAAGAATTGAACTAAATTAAATATTTCATTAAAACTATTAGACATAAAAATTAAAACTTCGATACCATTTACAACTTTAAAACTGTATTCAAATTTAGACCGCATTTTTCTTAATTTGAATTTAGGGGCCAATCAAATCTATATTAATATTCTATCAACCTTAGATTAGCCAAATACCCCTGCTTATTATAATTCCTTTGTTTAAGAGATGCAAAAAATCAATTTCAAACGAACGTTTATACTTTTCGATAGCACTCATTCTCTTAAACAACATAATATTACTAACCAGAAAACAAAATGTAAGATTACGGACCAAATAAATTATACGGGAATATGGAGCAAAAATCATGTCTACCAATCCAGATAATCATACTTTATCGAGTAATTTTTCCAGTTTTGCATCCTGAGAGCTTGCTTGGCGACATATTACATCCTCCATCCCGAGCCCACAGATATTTCCATTAGAAATCCCTACAGACGACGCCAATTAGAGGTGATGTGACGCCAACGACGATGGGCGATGAAAAATGATGTTTTTATTAGCCCACGGAGATCGCCTCCACTGATGAATTTTGATGCCAATAGCGCTCTTCGTGGGGGATTTTCATTGTCCATGTGGCGATGCATACTTATTGTTCGCTCAGTTTTAATCGTATGTTTCTTTAGTGAGATGATGCTTTAAAAACTCCATGCTGTTGATGGTGCACGCATATTTTATTGTAGTTTTAATGTTGTAATGTTGTAGTTTTATGCTAGCATACAAATAAGAGCCAAGCAAAAATAAGACGGCGCTATTTCAGAGGATACTAATAATATAAGTCATAACCCGTAAGTATAAAGTAAGTTCCCATAAAAAAATCAGCATTCAATCAGAGGACTCTTCAGTCCTCATGAAGCCGTTAGAAAATATAAAGCTCGTGGTCATTTTTCCTCATTTCAATTTCCAAAATCATACATATTCTTTTGTGTTGAATTTGATATCAATCTTTATGGAATCAGTTTTTAAATAGCAAGTTTTTGGAAGCTGAAATAGGAAAAACATTTAATTTCCTTTTTCAAGTAAGTAGTAAGTTCGTTTTAGTATTTCGGCCAATACAAAATTCGAAGTTAAAATTTTAAAATAATTTTAAACAAAACTGTAAATTAAAAAAAACAGCCTAAAACCCATTAATTTATTGAATCAGACGATTTTTAAACGATCAAGTAACTTCATTTGTTAGAATTATAAAATGAACGCCTTATTATAAAACTTGCAAAAGGCAATTTTAAAAGAATGCTTGTTTGATCGATGTTCCAAAATTTGAACGATATTTGTTTTCATTTCAAAAAATTCGAGAAGTAAAGTTGTGACATTTAAAATACTACATAATTTTTGGTTCTGAAAATCATAGATCTAATAATTATTGTAATCATTATTTTCAAAATTATTAAAACATCCTCAATAGATAATATTGTTGCCCTAATTTATCAATCGTTTTCATTGTTTCATGAAATATATAATAATATGTTTTTCTTCCATTGCTGAAAGCTAAAGAAGGATTTTGTTTAATATCAATACAGTTTGCAAAATCAATAAGATCGAAGTTATTATACCACTAAATATAAAAAAATAGTTGAATGGCGGATTTATGTATTTAAAATAGTCCCATGCTATGATGTTATGGGATAATCTCCATGTACAAAAAGTTCATGTACATAATGAATAACATATTAGTAAGGACAGTAAAATAATGTAATAAATTTTGCTGTTGACCTTTTGGCAGAATTATTGAAATTTAATTACATCTGAACAACTAAACCGAAATTAAATATAATTACTATATCTGGTGAATCAGTTGGCTCATCAAAGTCAGCTGGAAAATAGTAAAAGGTGTTTAACCAAACAATTTATTTCATAAATAATGCACCGAATTCATCAACTTAAGCAGTTTTTATGGAAAAGAAATAACACGGATTAATTAATGGAAGAATATCGCTCACCCGTCCGATAACATTTTACTCGTAATTGGATAGTAGGTTAAATGTGAAAGTAATTTTATTCCATTCACACCACGAATAGTTAAACATTTCACTGAAAAGTTCCCTATATTATTTCATTTTCCTATTTCATCATTTGTTTATTTGTATTATGGAAGTAATTTATCCTGTTTCAAATGGTTTATCTCAGATATTAACGATTCACTAGATGGCATACTCCACTCATTTATTTATCAAGTGAAATTAATAGTAAAAAAATGTATGCAAGCAATTTATTTAATTATTTTCATTTTATAAGTAAGTATAGGTGGCATCATTATTAGTTTTATCATTGTTGAGAATTATTTGTTTACCTCGTTGCCATTATTAATAAACAAATTTGATAAAATCAGCTTTTAAAGCATATTTTTATTATTGTAACAATTTTTTTAAAAATTATTTTCTATTTCTTAAGTATGAAATTATAGTTAAAAATTATAAAAATCATGACAGCTTGAAATTAATGTTTTCTCGAATTATATGAAAGATGGCGCCATCACAACATAACCAAATTTCATTAAAGAAATTGGTAAATTTCTAATTACACTCTTATCAGATTCATCATTGTTGATAATTATTTGTTAACCTCATTGATATTGCCAATAAATAAATTGAATAAAAAACAATTTTTGAAACACATTTTACTAATTATAACAAAAAGAACACATTATTGTTATGATAACAAAAAGAACATGTTGTTATGTTCTACTTCTTAAGCGTGCATTTATGTTTAACCATTGTAAATATTATGGCAGTTTGAAATTAATATCTTCTCTATTTATTTACCAGAGGGCGCCATGGGTGAATAATCAAAATTTCATGAAAGAAATTGATAGATTTTTAATTAAACTCCTAAAATTTTGAAAAAAGTATATTTTTATCCAAAACAGATGAGTATACAGAGTTTCAAAACACCGGCATATCAGGAAGGGAAACAAAAATCAATTGTAATATTTCATTTTCACAAATAATACTCGGATCATGTTTAAAGAAAAATGTAAGAAAAAGACTTGAAGAGAGATACTTTAGTTATATTCTGTAAAGACAGCATTTTTATTGTTAGAAAAGGCACATAACTTTAGACCACAATGCAAGATAACAAACAGTAAAATATCAGGTGATATTACAGTTAAGTTTGTCATCTGACTATGACATCATGTGGCTTAGATCATGTGATAAACAAAGGTTCACCTATATAATGCTGACAAGAAAAAAATGCAACGAGAGTCATTAAACTAATTTTTATTACATTTAGTTCAATCTAATTTTTTATTTTTCAACTTTTGAATTCATTCATATAAATAGATAAAATCCAAACTATCACAACATCACATGATCTTAGCGCACATCTTCACAACCAATCATAATCGCATTTCCGTCCGTAATTAACATTGATCACACAATCAGCAAACCCTTTATAAAATGAAATAAAAAAAAAATCTACTCCCATTCCCCGCGAAAAACACCCCCCCCCCCCCCCCCCCCAACCCCAATTTTTTTTAAAAAACCAAAAGGGGCCGCCCCCCCCCCCCCCCCCCCCGAATAACCTGAAGACTTTGTTAAAGTTATGCTACTCCCTATAAATGAATCTTTCGCTTCCAGTAGAATCGATAAACAAGCTGTGGCGGCGGTGGAACGTTTTCCCGAGAATTGGGGGGGGAGCTCAGGGGGGGTTCGAAAGAAGAAAATCACCGTTGGCGTCGTTTAAAAGAAAATGTCGCTCGTGATCTTAGCAACCCTGCCGTTGCTCCGTCGACATTGGCGGCGAAGGTTGCAACAGATTAGTCGCTCCATTTCACACGAGCGCCACCGCTCCCCCCTTCGTTCTATTCTTCGCATCGATTGCCAACCCTCCCACCTACCATTTCTAGGGGGCGACTCCATAGTGCCTCTCTCTTAGATGAAATTCTTTATCTGCGTGGTGTATTTTATGTTCACTAGAGGGAGCTCTATGCTACTTTCTGAAACTCGCATCAAATGAGTGTTGCTTTCGATAATTTCAATAAGAAACGATTTCGCTAACTCGTTTTAATTTCTAATTTCATTTTAAACATAGGTTTAGGTACTTTTTTCCAAATAAAAATTATGTGACAGAATATAAAATAGATCGCAAAATTAAATTGCGTTCCGAAAGAAAATAATTACGAGCTGCTAAAAAAAAGTAATGAAAAATGGAATGAAAGTCATTTTAAAGAATTTCATAGCGTATCATTATGATAACAAATTTATTATTTCAGAAAATTTAAGAATAAAGATTGCAGCTGCGATTATTTCATTTCTCAGAAATAAATAAAAGAAATATAAAATAAAATTAAAAATGAGAGCACTTCAAAATAAAATCTGTCTATTGTACAATATATACCATCAAAAATTTAGGAATTGGAAAGTAGACATTAATTTGTCATATAAAGTCTCTCCTTAAGCAAAAGATTGATTGATTGAATTGATAGATTTACTGATGCTAAAACCGTTTCTGACTAAGCAGCGCGAACTATAAGGTATATGCAAACATATGCCTCTTTGAAAAAGCCTATGGTCATATTTTAAAAGGTTGACTAAATATCCTGTTAAAAAAGGAAATCTACTATCACAAATTTAAAGTTATCTTGTGAGAATATTTTTACTTTTAAAGTCCTTAATTGTCTTAATTAATTTAAATCTAACCAGTTTAACAGGTTTGAATATATTTTTAATAAAGACGTATGCGTAATCTGATAGTGTCGTAAACGTTTCAAACCGGTTTAAACTGGTTGATGACTTAAATTAATTAAGATAATTTGTAAGAATTCAGAGAATGAATAGTCTGGAAATCAAGTTGTAACTTTAGTTCGTGATAAATCACCAAATGTGACAACTTTCTACTTTATTTTTTAATAATCCTAAAAGCGTATGATACGCTTCTCAAAAACAATAAATCACCAACTTCAAATTGCATTTTGAGGTTTCAAAATGTATTGCCTATTCATTTTAAGCCTTCAAAAAACCTCAAACTAAAACCATAACCACCATATTTTCACATGATAATAAAAAAAGGAGTGCTTTTGGCTTAGAGATATAAGCGAAATGTAATGACTCACAATAAGAAGTTGAACCTTATAACATCTCTATTTATTAGCTTTATGCTTCTATAAATGGGATTTTATAATAAATTTTCACTCCTTTCTTTCAGTTCTAAAGAA
>JAPMOQ010015163.1:273324-285282 GCA_026543055.1 Argiope trifasciata | reverse complement strand
AAAAACTACTGCAATATCAATATTTTAATAAAAAAAGAAATAATGAAATATTAGTGAAATAGATGGCGCTAATAAATCCCATTTATCTTTAGTTACACCGTAGTATTATTACTGGAAAGGAAGAACAGTTGTTGGCGGCTAGGTCTGTACACTTTTGGTTTTCTTAATTTGAGTCATTAATTGTGATTTTTCTTAATTTGAGTCATTAATTGGGATTTTTCTTATGTAGTTTTACTTTTTATATATATATTTGTTTCATTTGTTGATGATTTTTAATGTTTTGCTTTGTTTTTGTCTTTTGCTTTTTAAATTGGTATGTCTCTTTTGCCTTCATTTTCGGGGGATTTTCGGGTCACGTGTATTCAATACTTTTGACCATTGTCCACCGATGCCTCACAGAAAAAATCCCTTATTTTGAATCCTTGCTTGAAAGTGGCCCCTGACGAAGTTTTCCGGCCAGATTCTTTTTCTATTGATTATTGTTTTGATTCGGTTGTCTTATTTTGTTAATTAATTTATATTCATTTGTATTTTAGTTGTAGCTGCGTTTGCTCTTTCCAAATACAATGATTGATTTAAAAACATTTTAATTCTTAAAACTTGTTTGAATCAGTAAGGATTTTTAGTTTCGATTCCGGTTTTGGTTTCGTTTCCTTTTCTACTTCTGTTTCTGTTTCGTTTAAATAATTCTTTGAATATAGTATTTTGGATTTGTTTCAGTAATGGGTTCTTATTCATTTACCTTTCATTTTATGAGCTTTTAGCGTGTAATTCTGAATTGAGTTTTAATTTCGATTTCGACCTAGTTGGTTTCGTTTTAATTTTTGTTGATCAAGAAATGGGTTTTGATTGTTTTAATAATTTTATGATTGTGTGTATATATATATATATATATATATTCTACTGTTTTATTACATTAATGAAAAAATAATAATTTAAAAAAAATTATATTAATTAGAGAGATACGCACCCTGCTCACTTCGCTTCTCAATTTCCAAAAATTAGGTGCACAAAATCTAAAAGTGATCCAAAATATTGTTTTTGCACAGGGTTGACTATACAGTCCTATTAAGTGAGATCACACTGAATCTCATTAATGTTTATTAAAATGACGGAAACATAATTACGTTTTATTATTCCTTTTTATTCTATTTATTTTTTGTCTGCCTTAAAATGGGCAAATATTGCTTATATTTAAAAGTCTAGATTGTGTCAAAAATATCCAGCAATTCTAAAAAAATTCAAATTTGAGATTTTGATAAATCTTCACGTTTTAGACCATCCTGAGTTTGAAAAACAACGTTCATCTGTCTGTCTGTGACAAAGATAACCCACAAATGCTTTGAATTAGACGAATGAAATTTGGTATAAGAATTTCATACCAAATTCGTATATTTTCATCAAATTTTGAGTAAAATTCTCTGATAGGATGTCTGTCTGACTGGCTGTCCAGATGCACGTAATAACAATAATAACAAAACGAAAAGATGTAGATAGATTCCAGATTCGATAAAATTCGATGTCCAGAATTAACATCTATAGTGTATACACATTACATATCTATGGTTGTGTGTTACATCACTAACTACACCCGACCTGTTCTTTTAGAATAATGTAAACAAGGTAACACAAGAATGCATTGACTATAATATATCAAATTTTCAGTGGAATTTTGCTACTACAAGTTTGGTTTTGAAGCAATTTTTTTTTCTATACTATTTAATTTTTTTTTTTGGATACTATTAACTACTTGCCAGAGATTAAAAGCCAAATAAATAAATAACATTCCAAGGATGACCCGATGGATTCAATAAAAATGTTAAATTTCTGCCATAGGTTAATATTTTGAAATTATTGTACGCCACCGCTTCAAGGCTTTCTCTAGGATAGTATTTTTATTAGAAGGTACGGAGACAGTTTTCTGTAGACCACTCCCGCTGGTTTTTTAAATAATTGCAAAAAACCAGTAGAAAATAAATTTAATCTTTGCTTTTCTCTTATTTAAACATTTGGGAGAATTGTAATTTCACACACTTTTAAATCTGACACGTTGTTTTATTCATTTATTTCCCGCTTTTGTAGGGTAACAGATTCATCGAATTAATATTCGCTAAAATGTTCCTTTAAACATTCTATATATTTTGATCCTTTAATAACTTCTTGTGCAAAATACTTTTAACCTTCATATTTTAACAGTCACATAACTTGTAGAAGCTTTGTGTTGTTCCGTTCTATATATTACCGACATTCTCTAATTTTCTAACAGTTTCTGTAAAATTTGAACTTTTAATTCAGGCGGAAATGATTGAATTTTATTAAATGCTAAAACGTTTTTGCGATAATCAAACATGCCTTTTTAACAGAATATAGAGTACAGAACCGTTCAGAGTTGAATTCGTATGTGCAATTTATATATATATATATATAGGGAAGGACCTCGCAACTTAATCCGATATCAGGTGACATGGAACACACCTACGCTAACAGCCTCCTCTCAGCACTACAATAATGAGTGGACGTTTGGCCTGATATGCAACAAACCACCATACACAGTAGTTCCTCGGTGGAATCGCGTCCCGAACCTCAAACCTTACAGTACGCAAACCGAGATTTTATCACCTGCCCACCGGGGCCACATTTTAACTCCGGATTTTGCATGCATTTAAATTTGTTTGTTGACCTATTTGCCCTTTTTGGAGCCATCGGTTTCATGAAAATGAAATTAATAAATAAATAAAGTAATAAAAGAAACAGAAACAAAGATGAAAAGCAATCCCCTCTGACTGCTTCTCGTTTAAATGGATGTCTTCTCTTTCGCTTTGCCGCAGTTTTCGGCAGTGACAGAAAATTTGAATAGTCCTGATGGCCAAGCATTGCAAAGAAGTTTGTTTTGAATGAAAATTTATAACTAATTATAGTATAACTGTAAATTTATAGTTAATTAGTACTAATAAATGCAGGAAACTCTTTGCATTTTCTGCAAGAATAAGTTTTTTTTTTCCTTTCTCTTTCATATATATTGTCCTTTATGTAAAGGGATTCACCAGCTTTCGACAAACTGATGAGTCGGCAAATAATGCAATTCTATGTTGTCTTTAGATTGCCATATTCTTGAAAAAGGAGTTGTAAATAAACGGATCATAATAGATTTATTATCGAAACAGGAGGATTAAACGCTTTTATTTCAAATTCGTCATCAACTGTAATTTTTGTTCCTTTAATTTCCTGTTGAAAAATGTCAAAATATCGTCAGTCTATGCAAATTTGTAAGTAAACGAATCATAATATATTTATGACAAAAATAAGGATAATTGATATTTTAAATTCTAACTCATTGGCAATTCGAATTTTAAATTCGTGATGAAAATTGCCAAAATATCTCTAGACAATTTTTTAAAAAAACTGTCTGAGTCATTTTCAGGAATTAAACAAGTCGTACTTTATATCCCACAGTGATCATGAATAAATAACTTTTTAAGGCATTCTCGTTTCCATCTAGTACTTAAATGCTTTTCGGTGTGTGCAAAAAATTTATTTAATAATTTTTAAAAATAATTTAAGTAATCTAATAATAAAAAATATAATAGTTATAAGATTATTAAAACTGTGAC
Organism: Argiope trifasciata; assembly: GCA_026543055.1. Taxonomy (NCBI): domain Eukaryota; kingdom Metazoa; phylum Arthropoda; class Arachnida; order Araneae; family Araneidae; genus Argiope; species Argiope trifasciata. The sequence goes on along the minus strand of JAPMOQ010015163.1, from coordinate 281,671 downwards.
CGAAAGGGCGCCAAAAGTCTAACTCTGTCAGGATAGACTATTAAAATCAATAAATCATGCCAATTTAGCTAAAAAAATACATTTAATGACATTAAAGGACATGATTTACAAGGGGACAAAACTATTGAGGACAATAACATTTAACATATATGCATAAAAATAATACTCGGGGATTACATCATGCTTTACGTTCGCTTCCAAGACATGGACTGATTGTTCATGGTAACGGCCGATAGAGGGCTGAGGAACAGTTACGGTTACAAAACTTTTATTAAAAAAACTGCCATTTTTTAAAACTTCGAATTTTATTTATTTATTACTAGCTGATACCCGGCGCGTTGCTGCCGCCGAAAGAAATAATATTAAGTGAAATCAATCAATAATTTTGCAATATTTTATCTAAATAGGATGATCGGTACTACAATGTATAGAACACGAACAAACAAATACTCATTTTGATATATTAGATTTGTGTATTCTTTTAGAATTATAAAACTTGGTTTTCTTTCAGAATGTTAATGGAAGAAACTATTTATTGTATCTCATGACTCATTTAATATTCGTTCAGAATTCTTAAATTTAATTTTGGAAAATGTGATTAAAAATAATTTTTAATTGATTAAACATAGAAAATATATTTGTACCATTAAATCGTTAATATAGTTGAAACGATAATTATTGATAATTAAGATTGTGTGAATTTATTTGTACTACAATATTTTGGTAGTTACTACGAAAAGCGGTAAAACTTAATTAAACCCCAGGGTTGGTCTCCCCAAAACATTCTCGCATAATCTGTATTTAAGTTACCTCTGAGAATGACTTGCATGACATTTGTGTACTGTAGCCACAAAATATTAACTAACTTTAATTTAGCATTTTTACAGAATCTATTGTCCCTTTGGCGAGTTATTTGGAGATTAATCTTTGATAAATAGATGCGGTTGAGTTCAATTTTTTCAATTTTTATTTTAGATAATTGTATTATCTCTATAACCATCCCGTAGATGTAAACAATAAGCTGACCAGTTTCATCGCAATCAGATGAACGGTTAAGGAAGGCATGAAAGACATACAGACAAACATTCATTTTTATTTATATAGATGTACTGCTGAGATAATGAAGAAATCACTGTATTTTAGATTGTCTATTTTAGTTTGAAATTCCTCTCTTAATGTATTTTTAGTAGACATTTTTCTTCTCAAATTTTTAAAAGAATCTAATTTTTATGGGCACTTAGAAGTAGGGTAAAATATCTTCAGACACCATAAAAAATTTGTAGAATAGGTACAATGATGTTTAAAGATCATTATAAAAGCCAAACGACATGCAACTTAATAATGATACTTTGTTTCTATGCTAGATATTGCACAAATTTTCATTAGTGTACTCTCAACTTTTTTAGGCAAAAGTCTGAGTATGCTTCTGAAAATGCTATTATTATTTAAAATGCTTCTGAAACTTTTTGGTTTGGAAGGTTTTCCTTGATTTCTTTTTATTTTTATTCTCAGTGCAAACATTTGTTATGTGTAAAAACATGTTTGATCTTTTCAGTAATGTATTAATTTATATTGGTCCGTTTATCAAGTAAAAGTAAGGTGTGCTTTCAATTGTTTGAGCCACTGTGTATATATGTCTGTGTGTGTGCTGCATTGACGCATGCAGCACAAGCCATTGCTAGATTTGAACGGAGTCACAGAGCCACAAGGCATCAGAAGGTTCTGTCTCTGACGTCATCATAGTCAGTTATGGTTTGTATTACCAGAACGGCTTAAAATTTAACTTTTTTCTATGCATTAATTTCAAGAGTGTCAAGAATTTTGATTTTAATCTTTAAAACATTTATTTTTATAACTCGTGCATTGGTTATGAATTATTTATTTAACTTTTTAATGTACTTTCAAATGAAACTCTCAGTTTGTATAATTAATAGAATTCTTTTTCACTTTTTCGTATGCGTAGTACAGAAAAAGAATAGTAATCGTCAAAAAATTCGAATTCGAAATTTCGGGGAATCTCCACATCTTAAGCTGCCCTGAGTTCGAAAAACACATTTTTAGAACTCAGGGCAGTCTGGGGCAAAGGTAACTTAAAAGCGCTTTGAGTTGTAGTTTTTCAGGGTAGCGTGTATATTTTAAATTGGACAAAATCAGAACTACTATAAAAATTTAAAAAATTAGAGTAGGTTCAATAAAATTATAAATTATCAAATTCTGACTCTCATCCAACTTTTGTTTAGAATATATTTAAATTAAAATTAAATTAATAATAAAATTTATATTAAAATTGACATATATAATTTTGTTTACCTCATACCAAGTGATCCAAAAGTCAGGAGGAACTTTAAAAATGAATAATTCGAAAACGAATAAAGACAAAAGGATGCGGTTCGCACTAAATGGATGGAAAAGAAGCCTTTTTTTTTCGTGGCTATGAAATAAAAAATAGTACTATTGGCGACCATCAGATGGCACTGTTGGACTTGATTTCCGATGTAGGATTATGCAAAGAAACAAACGATATAAAAAGGAGAAACTGCAGCAGGTAATGGTAATCGAAGCTTACATGCATCGAAAATCTGCTTATAGTTAAGAAAGCCCTCTTAGTTAAACTGTATTATAAGAATTCGGAAAGTGCCACTGCGGCATTGCGAGCATATCGCTACATGTAGGGTATGCGAGATAACAAAGGACCAATAACGTCTTCTGTATTGAACAAAATGATGAAGCTACAGGATTTTAGGCGTCACGTCCAAGAAGTGGACGTCCCTCAGCTGTCGCTGCTGTTACCACGACAGTGGCGCAATTCATGTAGGCCGTTTCTGCATATGGGGAGTGCAGTGCTCGAGAAGTTTCGTGGCAGATAGAGGTGTCGTACGGAAGGGCCTGGAGAGCGCTGTGAATAACTCTGAAATGGTATCTCTACAAGTTACAACATAATCAAAAACTGAAATCTCTTGACTTCCGCTCTCGCCAAGATTTTGCGAATTTGGTATTCAATAAGATGGAAGAGCACCACGACTGGCTTCACACAGTGCTTTGGACAGATGAAGCGCATTTCACACTCTTTGGCGCTGTTAATACTTACAATTATAGAGTGTGGACCATAGAAAATCAACATGTATTTGTTGAGGAACCCTTGCAACAGTCTAAAGTGACAGTCAGGTGTAACTTCACTGCTGGTTGCATAATTTGTCCATTTTTTTTTTGAGGAAGTCACACAGACGGTCTGTCACTGGTCGGCGATATGCAGCCCTGTTACAGAGCAACATTATTCCTAAACAGCAAACGCGACAGGAATTCCAAATAGTCACTTTTATGCAATGTGGAGCATCACCTCATATTGTTCTGCCTATGCAACGCCTGATAAGGTCAGCATTTGTGGAGGATCACATTATCAGTTGATACTTTAATCACGCATGGCTTCTAAGATCTCCCGATTTGACATCCAGGCTGTTGAGATTCTTGAAGTCGAAATTGTACTTCGACCAACTGGCATCTTTACCAGCCCTGAAAGGTACCATTCGCCAAAATGTGTCTGCCATAACGCTTTTCATTTGTAAATAATCTTTTGGTGAAATAAAAATATAACGCCATCTATTGGCTGTCTAAAGAACTATCTTTGTTTCGTTGCCACTCAAAACCCGGCTTCTTTTCAATCCATTTAGTGCAAACCGTATCTTTTTACCTTTATTCGTTTTTGAATTATTCATTTTTAAAAATTGTCCGTACTTTTGGATCAACCCTATCTTATTAAATAAAAAAATAAAAAACTTTTCCTCCAAAAAAAATTTCGAAACTTTTTATTAAAAAATATAATCATGTTAATAATTTTTTGATTTATTCTTAATCTTTTTAAAACCCAGTGCTTGTAAACAGATTTTTTAAGTAAATTTTATTATTACACGGTAATAATATTTGAAAATTTGTGTCATAATGATTATTCCAGAATTTTAAAAGTAGATTGGCAGTGTTATTAGCTTATCGATATTGCCTAATCGATACTCTCTCCAGATTGCTCTCTTTTGCTTTATGGTTATTATCATTTCTCAGCGTTTGACTGTTATCATAAAAAATAATGAGCAGTTCGAAACATTCAAACGAATCTAAGAAAAAGAAGAACGAGTTCAAAGAGAGAAAAAAAAACTAGTTCAAATGTTTCATCATCTCGAATTATCTCAAAATGGTTTTAAAACCACTGAAAAATTATCATTTGTCTATTGAAAGCATACTGGCCAATATATTTAACCTCTAAAATATTCAATTATCAAATATTTGGGAAAATAAAATATTATTAAAGAATTAGTGAAATATGTTTTACTTATATTCTTGCTATATAACTTTATCACTCATGGATTGTATTTATTTGAACTATTGAAAAGAGCTTTGAACTATCATAGATTAAAAGTATTAAAACAGTAGAAGATAGAGGAAGTGGAGTGGAAAATACATTAAATTTTCGAAAAGCATGATATTCACAGAAAATAAGGTACAGAATGATGATTAAAAAGATCTATTAAACGAATATTTCTAACACAAGAAATGTAACAAAAATCCTATTTTAAAAATTTGCGAATATCGGTGTTGCAAATGTAGAAAACTATTATTATTGTTTTTTAATCGTTTTTACTATCTCTTATTGTCGAGTCTCTACTATTATTAATCACTACTATTATCAGTTCTAGACTAGAAATAGTTAAATCATCATTGAGTATTTCAAAGCACACGTCCGAAACCATAGACAAAAAGAACGGATTAAGACAGAGAACAGGTTCACATTTTCCCCCATCTCAAAGCGTCACACGTGAAATTTGAGAACTCACTAAAATACCATCACTCGTCCATTCCCAGCACGATGGCCAATACTCTCCCCCCCCCCCCCTTCAATAAAACCTTCATGAACAAAAGCATCGTCATTCCAGGATCCTCCTCCCCCTTGCACCCCAGGGGAGAGGGAAGACAGCCAATCAGCACGCCCGGCCCCCTGAGGTTCTCCCCTCCCCCCTACCATCCGCAGCGTTCATCTTTGATTACAAGGCAAAGGGCCACTTATTCATTGGGTGCTCATTGAATTTGGCTGAAATGGGCACTTAGATTTAATTAAGCGACGTTTGACGTTTTGCCCGAGAGTCGACCCCCTCCCTCCTTCGCTGCACGCTATAGGGATCGATCCCCCCGTTAAGTGGATTAGGGATAATGTGGGGTTTGCCTTGATTACACGCTCTGCCGGACGCCTTTTACGCTCTCTGTTTGCTCGCGAGTTCACAATCAGGCTCCGGCGTCCGGCCAATTAGAAAATTACATTAAATATGTCGTGTTGGATTCAGCCCCCCTTCTCCCCTTCTGCCTCCCCACTACGGGGCATGACCGGAAGCGCACGCTGGGGACCGTTCCATAAGTGCGCTGTTTATTGGCGGTGTCGTTAAAGGCGTGTATAAATCAATCGATGGTGATATCTGGGATGATTTGGGAGGCTGACGAAAAGGGGTGGGGGATGAATCACTATTGTGGTCTGGGATAAGGAAGGTGCTCAGTTCTGGCTAGTGGTCGTTGCAAACGCTATTTTCAGTTGCAATAAAAGAAAACTTTTATAAGATCCCCACAGAAAAATTAAAGATAATCAAAAAAAGACTTTAAATCCAGTGGTTAAAATTGATTGACAATGGTACCTGATTGCTTATCAACCTTGGTATTTACGGCTAAACTGAAAGCCTTAATTCACATAATTCATCCATTTTATACAATTTTCTGTGCAAGAAAATATGTCACAAAAGCAATAAATTGAAAACAAGTGGAAATGGTTTCCTCCAAACTTTCTATTTAATAAAAGTACTTCTGCATTATCAACCGCTGTCTTAAAGGTGATCATTATTGGACCAAAGTTCCAGTCGAAGAATATGACATCACCAAGAAGTTTTAATAGAAGTTGAATTAAAAGTTAGATATTCTTCAGCAAATTCCAAGAACTGCATCCGGTGAAAACTATGTAGTTAAACTGAAATTTCTTCTTAGAAGGTTTATGTTCCGATAAAATATAATATGCTCTGCAGGTTCCAAAATTTATGAATAAAGATATTTAAAAAGGAAAGATAATATAACGTTTAAAAACAAAACCATCTGGAGAACATGTAGAACATGCGCTATATTCAAATGCGAAAATTTAAAAGACATTTTTACTTTCACACATACTAAGAACAGGGTGATTATAATTAAAGAGTTCCTAGTTAATTAAAGAGTTAGACCGTTCCAGAACCCGTACTGCTTTTCAGACTTTATGAAACTTGGTTTATGGACCATGGAAAAAAATTTCTGCTCAAAAAAAGTTCAAATTTTGACCAGCAGGGAGAATTGGGGCACCTAAAAAAGGACAAATAAAAAAACTGTCAGAATCATTAAAATTTTGTCAATTACAGAATGTACTCTATTGTCATCAATTCGTTTTGAAAGTGCATTTTAGTAGTTGAATGGTAGCGTGAAGAAACCATTGACGGATAATGCTGCCTTTCAATCCAAATAAAGTCCTGATTCCATAAATACGGTCTTTTGAGAATACCCATAACTGAAAATCACAAGGATTTGAGGTGGGTTAATGAGGAAGCCAGACATCTAAAAAAGCTCTGGATATTATGAATCTCCTCAAAGTTAACACGAAGCTGTCCCTTGATTTGGCGTTCAGTATGGAGTGTTGATCCATCTTGGATGAAGACAGTGGTCTGAAAGCATTGCTGTTCATGTAAAGAAAGAATGACTGCTCTCGAAAAAGTTCAGTGTACGTGCACTCATGTTAGAGCAGGTTTTAAGATCTTGAGTTTTAAAGAAAAACGATTCGATGATAAAATCAGCAGTAAATCCACACCATGCAGTCACGTAATCAGAATGCAGTAGATGTTGATGCAGGGCATTAGGACGTGAAGCACTCCATATCGGTAAATTTTGATTATTCGCAGTTTTATTTACAGAAAAGGGCGCCTCATCTATGGCAATGCGACACTTCACCAACTACCATTTTCGCCAAAAATTGGTAAGTAAATTCATAACGTGTTTGGAGACCTCGTGGTTGCAGCATGTGCACCGCATGGGTACTGTTAACCATAGATTCGCGAACTCACGTAACATAAACCAAGCATTTGCTGAAGAATAGGTAGAACCGAAGGTTATTTCAACCCCAACTTTAGAGACTTCTTCAATAGTTTCATTCACAACCTCTTTTCGTTGTAATGATTTTATCTCGAGCGATGAAATAAGCGAGTGAAATTTTAGACAAATATTTTATTTATAGCCATATATATAAAGAACAATTTGTTCTAATCTAAATATTTGCTACGTACACAGCAGACGAAGGTTGAATGTCTATATTGAAATGAGTTCATGGAAAAAGATTATTAATTCGAAGAAAAACGCCATGATATGCTAACAGGGTGTTAGTCAGAACCGCTACCAGAGTGGAGCGTTAAAATGCTGCAGTCTGCAATACAAAGGTCACCCCCTCCTTTAAAAGCAAGACCTGCCCATTATCGCTGTCCAAAGTCTGCCTTCATAATCTCTATTCATCCACGTCAGTTCTCCATCAGCCAACCGTCCAGAAAAAATTTCACACAATTGTGGCATCAGTCTTCTGTGGCTTGGTACTGTCCCTCAATGACACGTCCTAGCAATTGACAGCTCTGGAACACGAGTCAGTGATGTTCCTTCACAAAGGGACCACAAGTATCCAAATGTTGGACACACCTTTCTTTTGAAGAATCGACATGTTTCAAACCCACAATGAACTTCACTTGTGGTCTATTGACCAGATGCGAACAGTCGACGATAAGGAGATTCCCCATTTCATAATCTGGTGGCTTTCAACAATGGATGACGTTAACAGGTCGCGAGCAGCTATCTCGAAATGTCGCTTCTTCTGAATGGGACAGGGGAACGTTGGACCACCTTTTTCCTGGCATTACATACAAGCTTCCAGTTTCTTCAAATTAAAAAATCATTCTTTTCAAACCGATCTTCGAGGTGGTCCCTTTTCGCAATTTCTTTAAATGGTGATATTCAAGAAATGCAGCTAAGCTATTGGCACAGTTTTAGTAAAACAGTTTTACTAGTAAAGCTCAATCTTTCTTCTGCAAGAGCAGGATTTATAATTCTGCATGACTAAGTCATGCAGAATTATATCCTGGCTCCGACTGTAAGTCTCCTTATGAGTTTGATTAATTTGCATAAGGAATTGTTTTAAATTACCATCTGTTAATCAAAATTGGAATTATTCTTTTATTGCAGAAATATCTTCCCCCTGGTCCATACAAAAGTGGTATATATATATATATATATATATATATATATATATATATATATATAT
>JAPMOQ010015163.1:262266-273314 GCA_026543055.1 Argiope trifasciata | reverse complement strand
ATATATATATATATATATATATATATATATATATATATATATATATAAGCTTAATCAAAATTCAATTGGAAGAACGACTTCTAGAGGAATTTACATAGAATCCTGTTAATTTTAACGACACTGTATACAAAATGAAACTACTAAAATCATCGAATATTTGAACACGATATTTTGATGCATTTGCACATTTTGAACCTCCGAAACACACATTTTTGGAATTATTCCAGTCTGTTTTGAAACCTATAGCTTAAATATACATTGAGCTAAATGGGTAATATTATATTGTCTATAAAATATATTGCCTTCGCAATAAAATTTTAAATTTCTGTACATTTTGGATCAAATTCCATTGAAAAAAGTCTATCTATCCAGCTGTTGAAATATGCGGAAACAATACAATTATCAACTGAACTCGTATACAAATTTTACATCTAAAATGTAAATAAAAAAATTGAATGAAATGTATCAAGGGTCTAATAATCTATTTATCGCTATTTTAACAAGCCTGTAAACATGATTACATAAAATATATAAAATCTGGTATGTGATTTTGTGCCTACCATTGTGCCTTTGTAAAAAAATTTGATTTCAATCGGTCGAAGAAAAAAAAGTATCCAAAATACACATTCAGCTTTCTTTACCATGTGTATTAATTGTAACTTGGTGATTAATCGCCAGAAACCCCCGTTAATAGATTCTTCCAAAATCATTGGTCGAGTAGTAATACTCAAGTGCATGTATTAGAGAATATGCGACATAGTTTCGGGGGAACCACTCCCGCTGGCTATTAGAGTAGCATCTTCAGCTAAAAAGTCGATTTTCTCTTTATCTTTATTTGGCCCAACTTAGCTTGATTTACAGGTTATCTCTAAATAGTTTTTTAATTTCTATAATTAGTATTTTAACTAATTAAAATTTTAATTTTTAGGGAATCAGTTAATTTGCAGAAATATTAGATGTCATTACCCTAAGTTAATCTTTTCCTGCTTATATTAATGCTCATCATTTCCATTAAAAGATACTTTTAAGCATCTTATTGTAACAAGGCTTGCAGTCGTTTAAGTCGTTTAAGTTAAGTCGTTAAGTTTTGCAGTCGTTTAAGCAGTCGTTTAAGTTTTAAGTCTTATTGTTTAAGTTGCAGTCGTTTAAGTTAACAATTGTTTTAAGTTAAATACAATTGTTCATTTCGTTATGAATATGGACTACAATATCACAATCAAGTCCCATGAAGTCATAGGACTATTAAAAACTTAAATGAGTGGAAATGTAAGCTCTTACCTTTAAGGTACCAAGATTTCACTTCATTATTCTTCATGTATTCATTCCGAGTGATTGAATTCCTTTCGTCTAACTTCAAATTAATGTCTGCACCAAATTTTGATTTTGTTGGTTTGAAAAATAAGTTTTCTAAAATACACATTCTGTTTTCCGGCACGTGAGTATTAACCCCTTGCGTACCAGACGGCGTTCTCTAGCGCACACGCAAATCCCAGATTTCTGGGGATACTGACCTTAACGTTACGATGCTGTTGGGTGTGCTACAATGTTTAAAAAAAAACTAAAATAACAATACACTCATGTAATGCATGTAAAAAAGCTTTTTGTTCCTAGAAACATTTCGAGAAATTTTACAAAGATTTGTAATTTTAATTCTCCTATTTTTTCAAAGTTTTGTAACACAGATATTTAGCAACCCCCCCCCCCCCTCTCCTTCTGTTTCCACCCTTTAGTTAACTGCAGACAAAATGAATCCAAAATGTTTTTGTACAATCCCAATAAAATAAAATCTACCTTATGATGTTTCCTGTGCTGGTTACTCTGGTTGTACACCTAAAGAAGCCATGTATCCACATGAGGTTACAATGGGATTTTGCCCTATACATAGCATGTATCCACTAGTGGTTACATGGTACGCAAGGGCTTAAGTACATTGCAGCATTGAATCGTCGATAATAAAAGATATCCAACGATCACCCTCTAACAGGTTCTTCGTAACTGTTGTTCATTCATGGCATACATTTGATAATAGACAAATAAGTTTATGAATGAGTATGCGAGAAAGTTTTGAGGAGATCACTCCCGGTGATTGTAACGAGAATTCATCAAGAGTCCTATACTGTTGGAGGGTGACTTATATGTGAAGTTATTGGCTTTCTGAACAGATCTTGGCTCTGTTATGTTATATGGGCCAAACAGTTGCCAAATAATCGTTAGTCAAAAAAAGTGAAAAATCGCCCAAAATGCAAAATTACGTCAAATTTCCAGTAGTTACATCTACCTACTTTGTTCGCCTTTGGCTCACATTGGCGACATCTTGCACTCGTAAAAATCCAGATTTTTGTACAGAGGTCATAATATTTTGGTCTTTTGATATTGGCTTTTGGTTGGGGGATATGGGATTAAACTTGTCCACTAAACCACTATTTTCTTTCTTTCTATTCAGGTTTTCTGTAATTCAAAATATTGTGTATGGCATGTCTATTGAGAACAAAATATCGTTTAGTTTAATTATGTATTTGCTTCAAATAAGTTTGTATATATTCCATTCTATTTAAGATTCAAATAGATCCAAATAAGTTCATATTCATTCTTGTCATCGACGTCGATAGCCTTCAGCACAGCTCCACCCAACCAAGAAAGACTACAATAGCCGTGATGTCATAAAAATCCAATCCAAACCAAGAAAACAGGCTTATCATAACTTAGAAGACGATGCAACGTCTAACCTGATCACTGGCTTCGTTGAAATTTATATCAATATCCAAAAGGAGATAATTATTTTTTATAATATCACGACTAAACAGCAATTCACTGATCATAAACGCAGTATTCAAAATCGCAGTCAAAATATTAAACTCACTTTTCAGTCACTAAGAAAAAAATGTGAGAAACAATTGCAAATAAAACAACAACCATATGTTTCCAACAGAGTAATATCACTGGCTTTGTTTCTTCATTAAACTGTAAAACTATAATGTCTTAACACTGTGTTGTGTTTTTAACAATGTAAGTTTTAAGCAATATCAGCATGTGACGTCATAATTTTCAGAATTTATCAACATAAAAAAATAGCCTGTAGAATTCTTAATTGCCAAAAATATTAAAATCTCCTTATTATAAATTATGAAAATTGAAGATAGTATATACCCAATAACAAAAGAGGCGGGATGAGGATTTGAAGAGTTTTTTTTTAATGTTAATGATAAGAAAACGAATGGTAAGTTGCTGCATTTCGTTCCTAATTAATTATTTTGGTTTTTACTTTCTATACAAAAAAAGAGAATATAATTTAGTCCTCAAAACATTCGATCTTTATATTTCGAGGAATTTCTTCATCTTAGAACACACCAACTAGAGAAAGAACAACATTTTGTAATACATCTTGAATGAGAGATCTCAAATTAGCAGAAGTGGTTTCCCCAAAACTTTATCAGATACTCTTTAAGAAAATATCTATCCCTACTCCACAAAGTGGATCTTGAACCAAGGTCGTGAATACCACCATAGCTCATATTTTTAATTTCTGAGTTTTACACACAATTTTTTTTCGCAACGTGACATAATTAAGAAGACTGATACTTGTGTATCATTTAATCCTGACACTTGTGTATCATTTAATCCTGATACTTGTGTATCATTTAATCCTGACACTTGTGTATCATCAACTTTGGAATACGGTTAATACTCGAGTAGAAAAAAAAGCATATTTTTAAACTAATTGGAAATAAATTTTGATATAAAATCTGAATTTAATTGCACGTTATTCAATAAATTTCATTTGTTAAATTTCGCGTTTTTGAGTTATTGCTTTATAATTCTGAATTATTACGAATTTGCATTAATAGTGTAACAAACCGGTAATGTTGTTGCTTCCCATCATGGTTCATTCAATCACTGGAAAGATTGTTTTACGATCAGGTCTATTGGGTGCTGATCGGGTGCAGCGTCAATAATCTCTTTTGAATTTGATGACTTTGGCGACAAAATAGGTATTACAGGAAACTTCCAGAATTTTCTAAATTTAGCCAATAGGTATCGAGATACGTCTGATTGATCCAGAACCTTCTCTGTTAGCCTCTCGAGAAGTATAAAAGACAACCAGTCTGAAGTTGCAGAAGTTGCAATCATTTAGAAGAAAATGAAGCAACGAAGGTATAGTCCAGCGAAGAAGGAGCTTTGTGTAGAGCTCAAGCGATTTCTGAACTGAGCTGTGTGCTGAGTTCTGGCATTTATTTAAGAAGTAGCATCGAGTGTTGTGTAGAGTAGTCAGTCTTTGGTAGTGAGTCGGCAGTTGAATACAGCTAAAGCGAGGAGACAGTGAAAAATTAAAGCCGTTTTGAGAGACCGTAGATTGGAGCTACGAAAATTACTTCATCTGGTGAATTTTACCTGGTCGCTTTGTGTGCTGTGGTTGTTATTACAACCGAATTCTACTTGTGAAGCACTGTTTATTGTACTGTGCTGCTTTTTGCTTCCTTTGCTCGTCTCGACTGTATATTTGTATTCGTCGTCTGTATGAAGGTCGTCGTACATTATTGATGTCTGCTGATTGTTTTTACACCATAAACTCACTATAAGCTGACCCTGTAAATTTTCGAACTTAATGCAATAAAATCTCCATAACAATAGCAAATAAATAAATTTCTTAATCATTTGAATTTCTAAGTTGATTGGGGTATCATTTTCACCATACTGATCAAAATGTATTATCAGCAAGCTCCTCTCTAAAGTACAAGTTCAAAACACTTTCTCACGATCTTTGTTTCACACCCTGTGCCTTCCTTGTTGATTCTCAATGCTGTGCTCGTAATGGATTTTATTTTGTAATAGATACAAACTGGATTATTTTACTAAACCATGAAGCTCAAAATTCCTCACCTGTTTTTCTAAAAATATATGCATATTTGACTTAAAACAAAATAAATGAAATGAATACTATATTATGTTCTTTTTGCAAAATGATTCCGTGATGAGAGGATTGAATGCATAAATACTGTACTCTATGCAGTCCTATCATCTGTGCCTTTTTGTATTCAGGGTTTGTATTCTAAATGCACGAATAGAAATTAAAAATAAATACGTGGTTTATTTGCCTGGCTGTAATGGACTGTTGTAAGGTTTAGACATAAAATTCAATCAACAACATCTCTCAAATTTTGTCAAATATTAAACTATCTTTTGAAGCCCAAAATTTTTTGGATTTACTGTGTTACAACGAAAGCAGAATTTTCCAAACGGAATAATAATTTAACCTATTATAGCCAATCTGGTTCGCCTAGTACTCCATTTTTTTTCTTTTTTGGCTAAAGGAAAAGTACTCTTTCTCTGTTATACCTTGTGATAAATCATATTTCTAGAGCAAATGTTTTTCACCAGTTTCAGACTTTAAATGGACTTTATTATTTGCCTTTCTTCAAAGTTTTCCCAGAGAAATTCAAGCACTGCTATAAGTGGACAATATTCTGTTTGAAAAATTGCAGAAAGAGCTCTGTAACTGTAGCTTTTTGTTCCGGATAATGGACTATTCTTTATTTATATATTTATATTTATTTATATGTTTTAATTTATTTATTATTTTTATTATTTTTATTTTTATTATTTTTTTTGTCTTTCCCTCTATGCTTTTATTTTCTTTCTCTCTTTGCTTATATTTTTTTCAATGTTTTTTTGGCGCTACCTTTAGCTTCTTTTGCATCTTGTACACGTGCATGGAAAAGTTATGTTCGAATAGCGAGTCTTTTGATAGCTGTTTAAATTTTATTCTTTTAATTGTAATTGTAAGCTTTTCACCGGTGTAACGCCACTTCGGGCACACACCTAATAATCATCAGAATACATCAGAATAAAATTCAAAAAGTGCTCCTTGTTCAAAACCCGATCATGTCATGTCATCAACCCGAGATCTGTCATGTGTGATGATCTGGTGCACTTTAAAGCTGATGTCGAAGACCAAGAGTCTTTATGTGATATGAAAATGTGGAGAAGTTGATGCCAACTATGCCTTCCAAAATTAGCCTCTTCCTTTCAGTCGGGACATTAATGTATCTACATTAAACTCAATTAAATAAAGCTCGGTTTATTTGTTTTTATTGAATCCCAAGATGAACTGCGTCATATTAGTAGAGGTAAGAAAAATTAGGAGAAAGCATCTTTGTTGGTTGTGGCCACTAGTTATTGTATTGACTAATTGCAATAATATTAAATGTCATTTCTGAAATGAATTAATTTCAGATTTTTGATTTAATGATTTCCAACTTAGAATAATAATTTAAGGAAAATATGCTGTTTATATTCAAAAAGTTATATCACTTTTACACCGTTATAATTAAGATTGATTGAGAGATTTTAAAAGTAATGAATTAAGTGTGAAACTACCACACCTAATTTATGTCTAAATACTTTTGCCTTTAGCCTAATTGCCTCATCTCCATTGATTAGTATCTATAAATTCATGAATAAAGTAATGAGACACTTTGAATTCTTAAAATATGCCCTAATTGCCCACATTAAGGGCTTTTAATTATTTCCCTTGAGTTGATCATTTGCTTTTAAAAGCATCATGTATGCATTCATTCATATTCATATATACGTATACCAATATGAAGAGTTTTCAACTTTTTAATTGTTTTGTAGTGAAATTGAATATTTTTAATCACATTTTTTTAATAATTATATTCTATTTACTTCTATAATACTAGCAATACCCACACAGCGTTCCCCGTGGTATAACCTCCAAGAGGAAAAATTACCTTTAAACTTAAATCTAGCCTCCACCCTATCTGACGTGGGCATATCACGCAACATTGAACATAAAAATATATTTAGAAATCATAAAAAATAGCTACAAAACAATTTTTATAGCACATATTCAGAAATATTTAGACCGTTGAAAATGTAAAATTATGATATGTCCATAGACAAAAAAGTTCACTAAAAATATACAATAGAAAAGTTATTTTGAAATAAAAAAATTATGAATAAGTCAATGTACCCACTGTTCCACACTTGCTTATCAACTCTGTATAACTTGATATTGAAAACAGAATTCAGCTTTCTTCATAATATTTCTTTGTAAACTATATTGGATGCTTTTGCTTCTTGCGCCAAGAAAAAAATATTTTGTTTGGACGTAACTCTAATAAGTGAAACATAAAGTTGGCCGTGAGAAAAACATTTTAATGAGCTCCGGCCCAGGTTGGATTTCCTTTAATTGCGTATAATGAATTTTGAATCGTTGTTTAAAATTGGACGCATACAAAGAAATGTATCTATATAGATATTACAGCTCTTGCTATTTGCGCATGCGGAGTTCGATGTTTTCGTACCTGCGCGGATACGTGCAGAGCACAGATACTTACCACATGCGGGAATCGTAGTAAGAAAATAATTAAAATCGAATTTATAAAATTTCTTTTTCTCTCTTGATATGACTTTAATATACTAAAACCTTCTCCAATAAATGTCCTACAGAAAAGTACAAATATCTCCGATAAGATAAGTATTTCTTGAGTTTTTCTGGTTTAAGTATACAGACGTTTCTAAGAAATTTCATTTTGCATTATGTATAGATTCATCAGTATTATTGCTTTTACAGGAAATATTATAACTTACATATTTCCATTCATTTGTATAATGTCGAAGTAGCCTTATCAGAAGTATAATCTTTGACTAAGCACGCCTTTTGTTGTGTTTATCAGACAATTTCTAGAAACTTTTTTGCCAACTCATGTCTTTTAATTTTTCCTTTTCTTCCGTCAATAACACTGAGACCGGAAGGATTTTATCTAAAAATTAGTCTTTGTGTAGTCTTATTAGTTTAAATTTTTCTTTTTGTTCTTACGGAATTTTGGCTTTTCTGATTCTTATTCCTGTTTTTTTTAAATGCTCATATAATAGCATATTTTTAATTTGTTTATGTTAGTTTTAATTTCATTCAGAAAACTGCAGGAAACTTTTTGTTTGCTCATGTTTTTTTTTCCTTTTATCCTGTTAATCTTAATGTGGCCAAAAGAATCTTATTTAAACCTTAGCCTTTGAGTTCCATTATTCGCATAAATTTTTCGCTTTAATCTTACGGAAATTTGGCAGCAGTTCTTCCCTTGCATTCTTATTCTTGTAGTTTTTAAATCTTCTTATATGTACGTATATTTTACGTTAGACTAAGCACGTCTTTAGTTGTATTTATTATCTCTCATTTCATTAGACAAAACTGGACATTTTTTTTTTGTTTGCTAGTGTTTTTTTTTTGTTTTCTTTTTTCCTGAGAATAAAATTGAGGCCAAAAATATCTTATTTAAATTTTAGCCTTTGAGTAGCCTTGTACATATAAATTTTTTGCTTTGGACTTACAGAATTTCGATAACAGTTCTTCGTTTGTATTCTTATTGGTGTTGCTTTTAAGTATTTTTAATGTATCCTAGACTAAGCATGTCTTGTATATATTGATTCTCTTATCATTTATGCAACTCCTGGTACTTTTTTCGGCTTATGGTTTTTAATTTTTTCTTTTAATCCTGTGAATCTTATTAAGGTCGAAAAAATCTTACCTAAATCTTAATCTTCGAGTTGCCTTAAACATTTAAATTTTTCTAATTGTATTTAGAGAATTTCGGCAACAGTTTTTCGTTTGTATTCTTGTTGGTGTTGTTTTCAAATGTTCGTATTTGTACCTTAGACTAACACTAAGATTAAGCATATCTTTATTAATTCTCATTTCATTTAGGCAGCTCCTGGAAACCTTTCATTTGCTTATGTTTTTTCTGATTTTTCCCTTTTCCTGTAAATAAAAATCCCTAATTTTCCTGAGGTTGAAAGAATTTTATTTAAATAAATTTCTTTGTTAGTATAAATTGTTTTCACTCCGATATGCAAATTAAATTCCGCCAAGTATATATGACAAATTTGGCAGTCATATTTCAAACAGTTTGGCCTAAGAGACGAAATGCTCATTATTTTTAATAGAGATGGATGCCAAATTAACCAGCCTCGCCCCTGAATTATAAATTTCCTGGTTATTTAGTGACAAAAAGGAAATTTTAGAAACAATTCATGATGTTTGTCTTTATTTTTAGTACGAACCGAGATCTGAACATTTATTCTGAGATTAACAAAGAGACAAACTAATTAGAAAGAAAAAAATATTTTTTTTTTCATTTCAGTTTGCTAGTAAGACCTAACTATTAGTCTTCGAATTGCATTACTGGAATATGCATCTAAATGTGCATAATTTACTTACCAAATAAACTAAATTTTACTAATAAAGCTACAATAAATATTTTGAAAAATGTAAAAACAAAAATTTTTCAACAATGTCCCACGAAATCAATTATATCTAAAATTGTATGCTTTTCATTTGATTGCTTTATGTATAAATGCATTCAAAGAATCTGTTTAAAAAATGATGGCAATCAATTAAGTCATCAGAACCTTTATAAAATGTAAGGCACTCTACTTCAAACCTGACTTAAGCACAGTTGGTTTTCTAACAAATATTTAATGAGAATAATATTTCCTCTCCATTTGAATCAAAATAGTGAACATTCGGCTAACTCAAGTCAAGACCGGCTTAATGATGCAATTAGGTGTTTGATATATATCAAATTTAACGCACAAAATAGAATTACGGCCTAAATTTTTTTATTCTCCCTCAAATGACAAAACCTCAAACGATCACGTCGGGAAAAACCTTCTTTGATCTGGAAGGGAAAAAAAAGGGCAAAACAGGAGAGAAAAGAAAAGGCCGGGCGTTCCACGAAGTCGATTTTCGCGCTCCATAGATTTAGGGAGACAAGAATGGGGAGCCAAAATCGATCCCACGCGGGGAAAAGAGAGTTGAGAGAGAGCTTTCTTATGGCCAGAAAAGGTCGATAATGTCGAAAACTAGAATCTTTGGCCAACATCGATCCCGGAATACAGTATAAAAAAATCAGAGGGAGGCGAGAACGAGCGAACGAAGCAAAAAAAAAAGACCGCTAAAAATATCGGCAGGCGGCACCTAATAGAGGTCGTTTACCAAAAAGGAAAAAGAGCATAAAAGAAGAAAGAATCTGCGGAAGAATGTGCTAAGCCTAATGGCGTCAAGAAGTGGGCTAATGGTCAATAATCTCGCACTTCGATCGCTGTCGCCGACTTGCGAGATTCATGGAAAGCAATCATTGAATCTAATCGGTCTGCGGATTCAAAGGGGTTCCCGACTTTCTTTTCCAGCCAAATTGCTGAATTCATTGTCGCCAATCGAGCATGGCGCTTGGAAAAATACATTGCCCGCTCGTCTGAGATGATTGCTTTTTGTATTTGGAGGCTGTGATCTTAATAGGTCTTTGGAAGAAAGGGGATTTTATGTGGCTTGTGGTTTCCAACCGTGGAAATTTTCACAGCAAGTTATTCTATGGATATCAATGTGTTAGTAATTTGTAATGTGTTGTAATAAATTATTACCTACTATCTATTATTATATATGATAAATAATTATTGTATACCTATTGGTTTTCAACCTGATTTTGTAAGAATATATGAACATAGTGTCTTATTTGTTTAATTAGTTAGTGGTTTTAACTTTCTCGTATATGAAGTATGAAGAAGGAATAATAATCGACAAAAAATTCGAAAGCTAAATTTTGATGAATCACCACGTTGAGCTCAAAAAACACACTTTTGGAAAATGTATGCCAACTGATTTGGGACAAAAATAGATAAAAATCGCTTTGTGCTTTCACGAATTTTTTTCTCATTCGTCAGTAACAGCTCATAAATAGTTCGTCACACTAAGCATATTGTATGTATTTGATATGACTGTGTTTTAATGTGCTCTCATAAATGAAGTCATTTGAAAATCATTATTAAATTGACGTATGTTCTTCATAAATTCTTTGGCAGTAGGATGCTCATTATTAAGAAGTGAATGCAATGGTTCCAAAGTCGGGTTTCAAATTTAATTTTCTCTTGTAAACAACATATGCCTTTTGATTCAACTTTCCATTTTAAAACTGAACAATATTGTCAGACTTTAGACATTGTTTCTATTGAAACCGAAGCATCATTTCTGTAAT
>JAPMOQ010015163.1:199771-262256 GCA_026543055.1 Argiope trifasciata | reverse complement strand
TTGAAACCGAAGCATCATTTCTGTAATCCGCACATGGATCGTAATTCTGGGCTGACTTTTCGGACTAAATATAAGGAACGTTTGTTCTTTCACTTCTTCTTTGTCTCAAATTTAAATATATTTCTTTATCAGCAGAAAGACGATCACTTCGTTCCTCTGTCTGTCTCTGCAATTCAATTACAGTGCGAATTTAAGAGAGAGGTCACTTCATTCAACAGAAGATTCTCCTTCCCCAAGTGAGGAATCCTTTCTCTGATATTAACAAACCGAACGTTTCTTTCCCCACATTTTCATTATAGCGCAACAAACGGAGCGTTTTGTTATTTAGTGTGCTCTGTCCAAGGCTGGAATTTCTTTTTGGGGTGCATAGTGAGTTTTAAACCGCTGTTTAAAATCGGACTTAAACAAAGAAATAGATCACATATGCATCCACAATTCTTGCTATTTGCGCATGCGTCGTTTGAGGTTTCCACACAAGAGAGGATAAATGAAACGCATAGGTACTGCGGTTTCACGTATGCGCGGATTTTAGATGGAAAAAAATAAAAATCGAAATTATGAAACTCCTTTTTATTTTTATTTTGACATGACTTCAATATACTAAAACCTTCCCCAATAAATACTTAACAAAATGGTGCAAATATCTACAATCTCAATTAAGTATTTCTCTTTCAAGCATACAGACGCTTTCAAGAGACTTCATTTTATATTATGCATGGATTAATTTAATCTTTTCCTTACATTTATTCAATAAATAATTTTCTTTTGTTAATGTCAGTCTTTTGCTGAAATCGCTTTATCTCTGATAAAAGCCTTGTAGATAGACAGCTTTTCTAAAATTACAATAAACTGGTTAATAATAGATATCATCTAATGGTAGATTTTACTGTTACTTAGAATTCAAAACAAACTTTTAGAAATACGTTTACTTTGTTATTATTTGATTAATTTTTCACTTTCTGGTATAGGAAATAAAAACTTATATACACAAAGAGAATTTAGTATGATTATCAGAAGATTTGAAATCGATATTTTTACAAATATCGATGTTTCAGACCTCACAGAATCGGAAAACAAATTTTTGGAATTATACCTGCTTATGAATCCAATAATAGCTTTGATCTACGAAGATGAATTTCGCCTGCTGCTATAATCTCAAATTTGTTGAATTCTATCTAATTCCAAACAAAATCTATTCGAATGTTTTTAAAAAAATTTGGTTGGTTCAAATAAAAGTTAATTTAATGTCTACAAAACCAAAAGTCTTAATGAATATAATTTATTACACTGATATAACTGTTAAAGTGTAGATCTGTGTGAAATTTTGAAGCAAATTCTTCAAAAACAAAAGATTGTCTATCCCTCTGTACTTTCGCATGCATAATTCAAAACGCGTATTAAAATATGTATTAGATAACACAAAAATGCAATGATTTATTTGAAGGAAATTCGGTACACTGTTTTCTCATCTACCTTGTCATTTTTTAAATCTAGTTTTTAACTAAATATATCAAAAGATCAATCATCTACACCAGAGGTCTGCAAATTGTGGCTTGTGAGCCGCATGTGGTTCTTTTGAAATGAAGTTACGGCTCTCCAGTTCCATACGAAAAATTAATAATTTATTATCAAAACCCAATATCGCGATAAGATCAATGAAACTATTGACACCAATTACTTCAACATAACTTTAAAAAAGGCGAAGGATCAATTTGTAGAGAGATTCGGGCAATTCAAAACAAACAAAAATACTCTTACGTTCATAGCAAATGCTCTCAACACAAATACAAATGAGATCAACATCGAGCAATTTGAAGTTAATGCTGGATCGCTTAAAATACAATGGCTAGATTTGCAATTACTAGGAAAACAAAGACTTGTGGAGTAGCAAGTTCATAGAACTCAAGAGCAAGTTGGAAGAGTTGAAGGTCCCGAAATGCATGCATTTCGCGCATCACAAGGAGGCAGCTCTGAAAGAAATTCATAAGACTTGAGATTCTCATATTCTATGGATGGAATAGTCTTCCAAAATGTTACAGTGAGATAAAGAAGTTGGCACATGGAGCGCTGACGATCTTCGGATTGACATGTTTGTGTGAGTAAGCGTTCTTTTGCACGAATATAATAAAAGTAAATTTAAAAGTCAATTAATAAATAAGAATCTAGAATCATGCTTAAAACTTTAAGCGTATATCCATATAAAGGTTACACCTTCTGTCTATCTGTAATTTCTCATGCATGTAAACACGATAACTAAAAAAAAAAAAAACAATAATTTAAATTAATGAAGTTTCTTACATCACCTCATTATTAAAAATATAGTTCTGAGCCAAATTTTGGTTCCCATTCGATCTAAAATGCATATTCGTTTTTCTATACCATATTAGGAAGGTCAAAACGCCTTACGAGCAGAATTCTAAAAAATTGAACTCTCACGAGCTCCAAGGCGTCATTCGTGGTTCACAATTCTTATTCGAGATAAAAGGTTATCATCTTTATTACTGAATACATAACGTTCCAAAAAGACCACTTATACTGATTTAAAATAAACACAGCTTAATTTATGGTCTACAATGCTAATACGAAGGAGCATACAAGAAAATTCCGAGAAGACTACATCTGCTGATTATAAATAAATAGCTCTTTTGGGGCGATTCCGTTTCTGGGTTAAATTTTTCGCAACGTCAGTAGAAAACTGTCACAAAATTCTGACCTGATTCTGACAAAAATGTTAACAGTTTCTTGAAGTTCTTAACAGTTTCTCCATTCAATGCGCATACATTGTGCCGTGAAGACCTTCGGTAAAATATTTTCTTTGCCTCTCAGACTCCTTAAGTTTATTTTTACAGCATAATATTTCCTGATATGCTACTTTTCTGGAGAGTTTTTCTTCTGGAGATATTGGTAGAAGATGGGATTTTTTTTTCCTCCTTGTGGTTTCCTTTTTCATTCCGTCTTTCACGAAGTATACAAAAAGAAAGTACCATAGCTATCGGAAAGTTTCGAAATACGAATCAAATTTTAGTGTTATAAGTTTCACTGTATATTTACTAGTTATTTTTACTTTCCTATTAAGAATGAAAAATTATAATCATCAAGAAATTCTAACTCAAAATTTTGAGTAATCTCCCTATTTTATACTTCTTGGGGTTCGTAAAGCGCATTTTTCGAAAACTTTCGCCTGTCTATGACTACGATAACTCAAAAAGTTTTCAGTTAGACGATTGAAATTGGTATCCGGTCTTTAAATCACATTTTCAGATTTCTATAAGTTATTGACTAACATCTTCAGACGAAGTCCGTCTATCCGGCTGTTTGAAAATCATTCAACTTGATAGTTACAAAACGAAGAAATATAGATAGATAAAAATCGATAGACAGATTTAATATCTGTAGAATATACACCTGCCACATTTTGAGCCATATCAAACAAGGGTTGATTGTTTATCAATTTCCGCTTTCTTCTTATTTGTTTTTGTTATTTGTGGTACTTGGATAGGCCAGCTGAAGTGAACGATTTTAAGCAGAATTAGAGTAGTAGCTTCTGTCAGTAAAGGTTTCTAAGCACCCGAAGTCTGACTTCTAGCTCCCTCACTAGCTTGTTCAAGCACTTTTTACAAGGACTCTTTCACACACTTCACAGAACCAGAACCCGAAACGCCTCGATCACGGGGAAGACACGCTACCCCTAGGCTTGGACTCCGACCAGTACTTTCTTAGAAATATGCAAACTCAAATATATTAAAATACGCAATGTCATATACATATTAAGTTTCGTATGGGAAGTATGTCCGCCTGTCTGGTTGTTCGAATGTAATTCATCTTGATAATTGCAAAATGAAGGGAACTAGATAGATAAAATTCGACAGTTTTAGCATCAACATTATAGATATCCGCAAACTTTCTGACCAGATACAACGACAGGTGGTCTGTCTATCGGTTTGTACTTTCAGAAACTAGTAAATGTGAAAATTCAAAAAACGCAATGACTTCAGTATATCAAATTTTGTATGGTATATTGTGGTAACAGGTGTAGTTTTGTGACAAATTTTCGTTGTAAAATGTTTGCATGAGATATACATAATAAGTTTGTAGAGAATAAATTTGCAGTGAAATCTATTCAGAAGTCTGACTATTTTGCTATACAAGTGCAATTGAATGGAATAACTTCAAAACGAAGAAAGCCAGTTAGATAAAATTTGTCAGTAAAATTAAAATGTAATGCGCAGAGATGAGCCCTCTTTCGAGTCGAATACTTAGGACAGTTTGATCTCGAACGCTTTTGAATTTATGAAATGATAATAATCAAAAACCTTGACAGGTGACGGTCCTCAGGACTTTACCACATTTACCGCCAGTGTTGTTGTTTCAGTGGTCCTGTCATTCCAATTTCCCTGTATACCTTCCAAACAAACTGTAGTGGTTTGTGGTGGCTTCATCAACATCATGTAATTTCTACAAAAATATTGATTTTCTTTATTATGCGAAGTAGTTCACAACTATTGTGTGCAGGACACTGAAAATAAAAATATGAGCGATGGTGACTTTCATGGCATTGGTTGTAAGATCCATATCAAAATTTTGCTTTTGGGTTGGTGGGTATAAATCCTTTATTAGAGAGTATGAGATAACGTTTTCGGAGACTATTCCCTTTGATTTAAGTTTTCTTATTTAAGATGTGATTATAAAAATATCTTTTCCTATAGTCGGGATGTCTAAAATGCAGAAATTTACCAAAATTTAAAGATAATATGATTGACGATTAAATTACATTCTCTTTGTGTATCAAAAAGTAAAAACATAACATATTGTTAAAACATTAACATTTTGACCTTTATTTTTTTTAAAAAAACCCAACAATAATGCTATATTATATTGCTGATAATAGTTGATTATATGAATTATTTATCGATTATTTCTCACATTTTGAACTTAGCAATTGAAAAGTGCATTTGATATTTTAGCTGTGATTTTGAATACTATCTTTCTGATCAGTGAACTACTGTCACTACCTTCTGAAATCTTACTGTCTGGTAAGTGAACTGTGTTTAGTTGAAAAACTATACAAAATTATTATCTCTTTTTGGATATTGAGATGGATTTTGATGAAGCCAGAGATCAGGTTAGACGTTGCAGCGTCTTTTATGTTATGATAAGCCTATTCTTGTGGTTTGGATTGGATTTTTATGAGATCACGACTGTGATTATACTTCTTGGTTGGATTGGAGCTGTATTGAAGGCTATTTATATCGATGGTCATAACGGATATGAACTGATTTGAAATCGTTTGAATCCTAAATAGAATGGAATTTATACAAGCTCTCTAGCAATAATAAGCAAAAAGAACATTTGTTGTCAGTAGACATGCCCTTACGAAATGTTTGTAACTACAGAAATTATAAATATTAAAAAATAGTCTCCAGTGGAGCAGTTTTACATAATATTCTTGAACAAAAACCAATCTCAAAAGATTAAAGTTCATTTTATCTTCGGACAAAAATCGGCCTTGAAAAAAACAAACATCAACTTCACATAAAAGACAACCTGTAATAACATTAGCGAAAGATTATTTATACATTCCGGTGACATTTCATTATAGTTAGTTGGAGTGATCATCCTGAAACTTTCTTGTATAATGTTTAATAAATGTATTTGTCCATTATCAACTGAATACCAATGACGAACAACAGTTACCTGTTAGAATACAATCTTTGGATATTTTCTTCTTGTTCAATCCTCCCTGGGATGAGATTAATACACAAGTACCAGAAAGCTGGTATGAAATGTGTATTGTGGGAGGCTTATTTTTAATCGATTAAAATGAAAATTTGACATAGAATTACAATTGTAATCTGAAAGTCGCTTTCCAAATTTCCTGCATTATAATCATCTTGCTTTTGAATTATTGACTTTACATGCTTGTGAAAATACAAATCAAAGGACTGTCAACTTCATAAATAACATGGATTGAAATTCGATAGTATTGACTATATTTTGAGCAATAAATCCTTATACCAAATATTATTTGATTTAATTTTTAGTTTGTATTTATAGCTTCAAAAGAATTTGTGCAAATTCTTTTGAATGTAACGCAATAACAAGCAAAAAGAAAACTTTGTTTTCAGTTTATACGCCTTTACGAAATATTTAGAGTCACAGGAATCCTAAATAAAAGAAAATATTTTTCTCAATAGACAAGTTTTATGTAATATCCTCCAAACAAAACTCAATATCAATAAAACCGGAACGTATATCTCTTAGACAAAAGTAGGTGCAAAAAAACCTCAACAGCTTCATCTATAAGACAGCCGGAATAGTGTGAAAGCAAGATAATGACTTCTGGAGATATATTAAAATCAGTGGGAGTAGTCTCTCCGAAACTTTCTCGCATACACGCTCTTTAATAAATGTGTGATATGAAGTGGCAAATAACAGTTGCGATAAATTTATTGACTGCGATCTTTGGAGATTTTCTTTTCAACGGATCATCGTTGGAATGTGGCTAATACTCAAGTACCAGAAAACTGAATGTGTATTTTAGAAATGTTATTCAATCGAAGAAAAAAAATTGGCACAGAATTATAATTGTTGTGACAAAACCAGATACTGAATTTCATATATATAAATCATTCCATCTTTGATTTATCGAGTTTATATGTTTGTAAAAGAGCAGACCCACAGTCACCAGCTTCTTAAAAGATTCCGAATTCAATGCATTCCCACATTTCCAATAGTAAAATTTTGTACCAAATTTTACTTGTCTCCTTTTCTTTATTTTACTATTATCATATTAATTTGTATTTAAACTGTTGGACGTAGATAGAGATTAAAGTATTGGGTTAGAGAATAAGTTCGTAGCGCTTTTACAAAGACTTTTTTTAAAGAAAATCATTAGTAATAACAATCGATTAATAGATTATGCATTCTCCGCTGTTGTTTACGACCTCTTCCCCTTTCTCGACCGATTTGTCGATACCGTTCCACCAAAAATCACCCGATCTGGTTTTTAAGGCTCTCTTTATAGTCGAAGGTAACGCCTCTCATATAGTTCGACAGGGAGCGGAAAAGATGGTAATCAGACGGCGCAAGATCCGAAGAATATGGGGGATGCTGAAAAACCTCCATTCTTGCTCTTGGAGTGCGGCTTTGACGACTTGTGCAACATTGGGCCTGTAATTGTTGTGAAGGAGTATGGTTTGGCCTTGTCGATGTGGTCTTTTCAATCACATAGCCTCTTTCATGCGATGTAGCTGGGCTATGTAGAGTTCCTTGGTGACCGTGGCATTCCTTTAGAGCATTTCCCAGTACACCATGCCCTCCCAGTCCCCCCCCCCCAAACGCAGATCATGGTCTTCTTTAGATGGAGGTCAGGCTTGACCATTTCCATTCGGCAGATTTGCTTATGACACCTTTTCCGTATTCGTTGCAAATGTCACGTGCTGCTTAAACAGCTTTTTGGTCTGGATGAAAAGCGAGGAAAAGCAGGTGTCGAAAATGTTGATTTTTACCCCCTGGATATTCCATTTCTAATCCTTAAAAGTAATTAAAAATTAAACTACTCAAAAAGACAATTACACAAATTTGCAGAGCAGAATGAGCTCTATCAAATGAATACTTTACACTTTGTCAAACAGCAAAAAAATTGTTGGTAAACAAGAAAATGGACTTGTTATTGGAACAATAACACTTTATGTCTATATGAGGAAACATAAGGAATTTTCCAATCTGAGGAAACCAAGGAAAAATATTTTGCAAAAGCTTACCATGTTCTTGATATTTGATCGATTTGATTTTGATCTCTTCAAAAGCAAAAAATAGGATTTTGAGTTTCATTATACAAGCACAAATTTATTAGAAAACTGGTTTAAGACAAATTAAGAGTTTTTAAAGTTAGAAAAAAAGCTCTTAAGTGTTTTTTGCTAACTATATTCATAGAGGTGGGGATTGGGGATTTATAAATCAACTGGAGAGGTATTTATGGATCAACTGAATGAGTACTGAAGAATCTACCGGATGGGTTTTGATACATTTTCCGGTTGGTAACTGGAAATGTATTATACTCTAAGAGGGGTATAAATTTCTTATAAATAGACAAGAAATTTTGAAACTTTAAGATCGCGAGGATTGTTAGCCGTTTCTAATGAAGTCAAATCGAAACTCTCTCCAATTTCAAAAATGATCAGAGACTGAAGGTAGACAGAGTGTGAGGTTAAATTAGAAGTTTATTCAACCATTTCTTTCCGATTCTTTTAAAAGATTAGTTTATTGCTCGATTGATCCTTAGTAAAGATCAGTATGCCTTGACAGGACTTTAATTCTTTCTATCTAGCCCTTTCAAGATCAAGAAATACATTTTCACCCATTTTGAAAATGGCCTTGCGATATTTAGTTATGACCTTACTACATTTTATATCACGCCATCCTTATGCGCTTATAGTGCTGAGCTATCTAATCAATTGGAGGAACACAATGGAATTAAAATAAGGGTGGGGGGAGAGAAAGAAGATACCGATAAACCATCCAGCAGATCCCTTTGGAGTTCAATCCTGGACAGTTGTATTAAATGTTTTAGCAAAGTAGTAATTAAATGAAGGGAATGAAAATATCAAAAAACTAATGCTGAAAATAGATTGAATTTACAAAGAAAGTCGGTATATATTAACATAAGCAATTTTTATGCATTTTTAAGACCTTTATCTGTAGGTAAATTAGATAGATATTAATTATTGAAGAGAAAAAATATGACCTTTTTTTTACAGAATATCAAAATATAAAGTATGCTGAACACAATTATCCAAGCGGGAACTTGAATAGAAATAATATATGTACTATTTGCGAAGTTCATTGATTCACAATCAAAATAAACTTCTTGACGGAAAATTATAATTACCACGTCATTTTGTATAGAGATTTTATTTCATAATTTTGTACTATTTAAATAAATTAAAAAAATAAGCCAGTAAATAAAAGGCATCACATAATAAGCCTAACTATAATTTGTGTTTCCTTTGTAATTCAATGGGGAAATATTTCTTATTAAAACTCTAAAAAACACTACATATTGTTAAATATTCGTAAAAATTTATATTTGCATATTTTATGTATAAACAAACTACAATACCTAATATCTACTCTTATCAATCTTATGATCGTATAAGAGTTAACAGAAAAATGGAAAGGGATTTAAAAAATTTTGCTTGAGCAATATGCATAGAGTGTTTTTTTTTAATTCTTTAGCAATGTCAGCAAAATGCCGAATGAATTAGGCAAGAAACGATGCTATTTTAAAGATGGAGGTTGTTTAAAGTTTTGATTGGCATTACTCACCAATATTATTTGTATATTATTATTATTATAACTTTGCTGACAATATTATTTGTATGAACAACCAACTTAGCGCTAAAAGTGGATAATTCACAACATTAAAATGTGTATAAATAATTAAAGAATTGAAGAAATTTTTTTTTCCTGGTATAATTTGTTTGTTAAAAAATGCAAAATAGAGAAAAAAATAATTATATTTTTTTGACAATTTTTACTACTTTTCTCCATTTATTATTCCTTTAAATGCACCATAAAAATCTGATAGGCGTATAGCACACAAAAACGGTTATTACGAGATTACAAAGCCATCGACCGAATAATTATATCAATGTGAACGAAGATACAAAGTGATCATAAGATTTTTTCCACATTGCAAAAAATTATTAAACTAAAATATTAAAGATAATCTGGAAATTTTTCTCTATGAATTATTATTTCTACGTTTTCCCTGCTTTCAAATAATATATTTTTGAAAAATATCTGTATGTCCGTTGTGAGAAACGCTTTGAACTAGATGGATGAAATTTTGTATACGGTATTTAAACTAAATTTTTATGTTTTTATAAAATTTTAAGAAAATTCCGTTCAGATGAAGTCTATCTGCCCGTCTATAAGACTTTACGTTAACGAAGAGAGCTAAATTTATAAATTTTGGTTCACAGATTTAATACCTATAGTGTGAGCATCTATCAGTTTTTAAGCCAAGTCTCTAATAAAGAGTTGATGATCTGTCGGTTTGTACTTTCAAAAACCGTTAAAGCGAAAACTCAAAGACCCAGTGATTCAAATCTATAATGTTTGGCACTGGATTTTTTGACTACAAATGTAATTCTATATCAAATTATGGTCTCAGTCAGTTGGAAAAAACTCGCTTAAAATTCAAATTCAATTTTCAGATATTTTTTACCGCGTCCCAGGGATTAATCTCCAAATAACTCTTCAAAGGAGACATGATAGATTCAGTAAAAATATTAAATTCACACCAAATCTTAATGTTTTGTAACTATTGTACACCAAAGCATGCAAGGCATTCTGCAGATAACACCTTTATTAGAGTGCATGCGAAACAGATGTAGGGAGACAACTCTCGATGGTATATTATTATTTTCATTTCGTTCTGCAGTTAACCCTATAATTGTATAATTGTGATTTTGCATTCGAGTTTTTTTCAAAATGACATGAACAAAAAACAAAAAGTTCAGTGTTTTTTTTCTTCTGTTAATTCGAATCGGCCATTGCTATTCAGAGACGGTTTTAGAGCTGTATATAGAAAAAAAATTACTTGCGCTGCCAGTTAGAGGTTATGAAACATTCAAAGGGTGTCAGATATTGTGTCTAGTGTGACAATTGAAATGTTGGAAAGCAATGTTTGGCAAGAACTGGAATATCCCTTTGCTAATCTTCGAGCTACCAAGAGTACGCCATTAAAATTTACTGTCATAAATAATTATTTTTTAAAAAACTGTATAAAAGTCAGTACAATATGTATTGAAACTATCCTATACCAAATTATGATAGTTTTTTCTTACATTACATGTTTTTACAGTACAAACACGAAAGATTTTCGTTTTTTAACTTTATTTTTTTATAAAAATTGACTTTCTAGTAATCAATCAATGTTTTCTTTTTCAATTTTGATTGAATTTTTTATAGCCCACTACACCATTTCGTCTCGCCTTTGATCATGGACCCCAATTTCACGGGCCAACCCAAGCAGATGCCCGACCACCCCTTCAGCGAGTATCGATATCAAATCCCCATTTACCGCAAACAGGCGCAATTTATGTCGGCATATTTCATTGTCGGGTGGCCGCTCTTCAACATTTGCCAAAAAGCGACATGACGCGGAAGGTGTATTATTTCACAATCCCGTTAATTGCCTTTTTCGCTCCCATCTGGCCACCCCGGCTAGAAATGCGATAATGAAAAGATGTTAATTCGATTGCAGGAGCACCCCTCCCCCGACCCCTCTCTTCGCGCTTGCGGCAAAGAAATACGGAGCGATTGATTGAATAGCTCCGATGGGGGGAGGGGGGAGGGAGTGAAGAAGATGGGGTGGTTTAGGGGATGTAATGAGATATACGCCATATTTGGACACAGGTGCTGAAAAAAGAGAGAGAGAGCTTTTATTACATGTTAAACATTATTAGATCTAATTTGCTCTTCAAAGTATGAATTCACAATAAACATGCAGTTTTTATTTTATTTTAAAGCCTCTTTGTAGAATAAAATTCGAAAATATTAACAAAAAAATGTAGTTAATATTACAATGGAATTGTAAATTCAAAGCTAAGAGAAATATAATAAAATTTGAATTAAGAAGAAAATAACGTGTCTGAAAATAATGACAGGTGGTGAAAAGCGATAATTCTTTTGACTGAAATGGCAGCACATATTCCTTTTTTTATGTTTGATAAATTGTATTAAATAATGCTTAATATTATTTATATTACTGCTAGAATTATCACACATCATAGAATCTTCATTTTTGTAACCAAACATTCACCAAGTTTATTATAAGGTATGTGACCGTTGACTTACTATCTATTCGATATTCATCTCATCTGATGGTAAAGATGAAGGCATGTGTGTTGGCATTCTACAGAGGGACCGTATGACCTACAGCTATAAAATTTGGCATTGCAATTTTGAAGAATAAAAATATGCACATATGAATAATTTTTAAAATTTTAAATAGAATTTCAATTTATTAAAAATCAAGCAAATGCTTGGCCATTTTTTTTTTGAAAAAAAAGTCAAAAATTTTTCATCAGAAATAAATTTTACCCTGCTTCAAAATTTAAAAAAATACCTTTTCATTGATAATAATTTAACAGTCTTGAAATTTTTTTTCCAAGCAATTGCAATTTTTTAATTACATTTTTTTTTCTTCTCTGTTGATTACACTGTTGACCTGAAATTTAAACCACATTTATTGTTTCATGAAATAATGAATCGAACGATTTTATTCATTGTTGAAAACTAAAACAGAAGGATTCTGCTTGATCTCTGGGTATTTACAAAACGAACAGGTACTTTTCCGTAATACGGATACAATGAAAAAATCGCCAAAAAGTTGTCAAATAATCTTAGTTTGAAAAAGTGAAAAGTCGCCAAAAAGTTTTTTAAAAATGCAAAATTATATCAAATTTAACGCAAATTCCCGTTATTCACTAGGCGACTTTCTTCGCGTTTTGTTCACATTGGCGACATTTTTGTGCCTTTCACTTCGCTTGGTGACTTGACTCTCGTTTGGAGACATTTTGAGCCCTTAAAACCGGAAAGTAGCAACGAATTAATGTATCAATACCGCAAAATTTAACTTTTAGATGAACCACATATGTATGTTATAAATACTAAGATAATGAACATCGAAATAAAATAAAAAAAGATTTCATGAACAAAATAAACAAAGCTTGTATATACGACTTTTGAAACAATAGGGCTTTAATATTTGACAATTTGAGAGGATAACTGCAATGAAGTAAAGCTAAATGACTTAATTAAATTAAGCGTAATTCATATCCCCTACTTGTTGCCGAATACAGCTGATTAAGAATATTTGTAAATCTCTCTTTTCAGCGATAAGACTAATACTGCAAGAAAGCAATATTACAGTTTCATAACAATGTATTTTATTCAAACTGTTTTCGAAAAAATGCTAGTTTTTAATTTCTTACTTTAAGGGATGAGAATGAGTTTATTTGGGCAATTTTTTTTTGAATAACTGTAATCAAACGAATAAATTAGCTTGCGAATATATTTTTTAAAATTATCATTAGACCGCAATAAGAAATGAAAGTTAGTATAGTTTTTTTTCTTCTTTCTACTGATTAAAGCAGATTACGAATGATACGAGCTCATGAGACCATGCACATAGGCTAATTTTTCGAAAGAGAAGTACTCTTTTTTTCTTTCTTTTTTTTTTTGTTTGAATCGTAGCATAGATAAATCTGATTACTTTCAAGAAAGTTTTGGACGTTTCTCATGCATCAATTCAAGGTGAGTTAGATTCTTTGAATTTCGCTATATGATGGAAGATAATAAAAATTTATTTAACATCCAGAATTAGTCTAAAAGAATTCACGGGTAAAATCCTATTTTAGCCAACCTCTGGCGACTTTTTCAAAATCTCGCCAATTTTTCAAAACCTTGCCAAATTGAAAGTATTTGAATTAAAAGGTTAAGAAAAAAGAATTCTTTCCTTTCACCAAAAAATTCTTATTATTCGCCAAAGGTGGGCTAAAATAAGATCGACCCGAATTCGCCTTCTGATGGATCTAAATATCCTAATAGATCCAAAAAATTTAAACATCAATTTGTCATGAAGGATTTACTTTCTAATCAATCCAAAGATTCTAATGCTTCAAATATTAATATATTAATTAAACAGGAGAGACATAGTTTTTAATAGAGCCTAAGATTCTAATGATTCAAGTATTAAAACATTAATTAGTCAGGAAGGATTTACTTTCTAATCTGTTCAAAGATTCTAATGGTTCGAATATTAAAACATCAATTGGTAAGGAAGAATTCACTTTCTAATCGATCCAAAGACTCTAATGGTTCAAATATTAAAATATCAATTAATCAGGAAAGATTCATTTGGCTATAAAAATGACGCTGAAAAATTAATTATAAAGATCCTTGAATTATTAAATTGAGTCAACACAAATTAGAGCAAAAGTTTAATTTCATATGCATATAAAATGCCATTTATAGGTTGAATTTCCTTTTATGTAATTCAAGCATATACAAATAGTACCTTATATACACTCCACCAAAGTAAAGGAATGGTTTCATATGGGATTTGAATTCAAATCAAGAAGATATTATACCCTGAAATGAAAAAAAATTCCGAATATTATTTTTTACAACATCTATTATGTCTGCTTCTTAAAACTTTATCTATATCTCAAATAGTAAAAAAAAAAAAAAAAAAAAAAAAAAAAAACACCAAGAAGTAAACCCTTAGTCCCAGCCAATTTTCCAATTTCAGGCATTATTATTCGGTAAAACTTATGATCTCTAGATATTAATCAGTGGTTTCTCATATCCATTCTCCATTTTCCAAAGAAATTGAAACAACACTCTTTGAATGTAAAAACCCTATGTTAAAAAACTGCAAAAGGTATGCTGAAACAAATATATACACACTGAAACAAATAAAAACCACGATACTAATTTTGAAAGTTATTATTTCATACGAAAAATCTTGATCTCTAGAGCCTCATTAATGGCATCTTTCTTCTACTTCCCTCATTCCACCGCTTCCTAATGCAGTCTGATACGAAATATTTTTATATGTATTGCCAAATTTTATAATGAAACATGTTTTTGATATCCATATAAGAGAATCATTTATTTGTATTATTAATTACAAGCCGCATTGCAGTGTAATGGTCAGTTACTAGTTATGTTATATCTGCATAGCGTCAAT
Organism: Argiope trifasciata; assembly: GCA_026543055.1. NCBI lineage: Eukaryota > Metazoa > Arthropoda > Arachnida > Araneae > Araneidae > Argiope > Argiope trifasciata. Next base: position 247,492 of record JAPMOQ010015163.1, on the reverse strand, counting down.
CACTGGCAATGCGAGGTCCAGTGCTATTCAGATTTTAAAAGCAAAACTTCATTTAAATTTGCCTGACAATTTTAAAGATATTCCTGCTCTTGATTTGAAAATGCCTGAAAATTGATTAATTTAATTATTTCTATGTTTGAAAACACTTGCCGGCGATAAATGACGCTTTTTAAAAGAAATAGAACTCTTTTTTCGATAATTATAATTATTTACATCTATATTAGATTAATTTTTAAATTATCACTGGTCACAAGGTATCTCTCAAAATAAGAAAAATGCCAACAGAAGGAAAGGCTAAATATCAGAAAGAAAAATTCAGTTTGCTGTTGTTTCCTTTCCTTATGTATTATGTGTTCGAATTTTACAAAGCTCTGTTTTCTATACAAATCAAAACATTTGTATTTATTTAGTTGACAAAAAGTATTTATTTGCTTTAGTTTAGTACTTGACTTCAGCAACTTACGTCCATCAGTTTCTGATATAGAAATTGATTTAGTAAAATCAATCAATTAACTTTCAAGTGGCAGTGAAAGTTTGAAGTGAATGAAGTTTGGAAATGTTTTTTGGTAGTATGGCTCCACTCAGAATTATATAATGAGGAACAATAATATTTCCAATAAAAATACAAAGAAATGAAACATCTTTGAAGGAGGGTTGAGAAAATAGTCTCGTCTGTGCTAAATAAATTCTAAATCAATGAAATCAATTCAAGTGATCTGCAGAGATTCAATTTTAGAATCCATTGTAGTTCTTGTAGTACGTATTCTTAGCATTAAATAGGGTTTTTTTTGCCACTTGAAGAATTTTTCTATATTCTTCATTACTTTCTGTTTGGTAATATATTTTACTTTTTAAGGTTGAACTATTACTATATTGATAGTCGCCTTTGGCGATCTGCCGTTTAGTCAGTCTTAATAGTCTTCAAAACTTTCAATTAAATATTTTATGTAGCTTGTCTTTTAATAGCTACTTCAATAACCTGTTTTTAAATCAACTTTTGATTGTTATGTATTTTACTCATATGATTATAAAGGCTTTAAATTGTAATGTGCTATAAATATTACTAATTTTCTGTCAACTCCTATAAAATTTCGTATTTTAATGAAAGAGGAAATGATGAAACTCTGATGAATATAAAAGATATCTTTTCTTGAAATCAAGCCTTTTTTAAACAAGAGTTTTTTGTAAGCAGAGTCGTTCAGCATTTAATACGAAATTACTTGCACTATAGAATAATTTTCATAATTTATGTAATATTTCAAGAATTATTCAACAAAAATTTCTCAGATTCATTCATAATATGTAGTTTTTAGTTTTAATTTAAAAACCATTTAAATGACGTAAATAGCATTATTTTATTTTGTTCCAGTCTATAAATATTATTTAAAGAATTATGAGGCCTAAATTTAATACAGTCTATTGGTCCTAAGGTATCATATTCTGCGAAATATTCTCCACACTTCAGCTTTTAAATAAATAAATGAAGTATCTGTTTTTTGCTATGAAATTTGATTGGATTATGAAGTTTTGAATGGAATGATTTAGAGCAATCAATATTTTCATGCTTTTATGCCAATCAGTTTTGAAAAAATTTGAGAGCTAATTGGGTTATTGTCTTTATAATGGTCGATAAAGTAATCTAAAATCGCCCTTTTTTGTTGAATATGTACATTCAAATTTTCATAAATCTGTCTTATTTTATGGAGTTGATGTTAATCTGATTTAGTTAAGATAGTAATGTAAATAATTTTTTATTTAAAATACCAGAGTCTCAAAAATATTTTGTTAAATATGATTCCCAGAAGAAAGGATTCAGATAAAAACTAAACTTCGAATTTATTAGAGTATTTATTGATTCAAGTTACATAAAGTATAATCATTTAATTCACTTAGGTCATTTCAAAGCATGTATTACTATTACGCATAGCTAAAAATTAGCTGAATCGGTTAAGAAATCAGCTGGTTAACAAATTAGCACTGAATTGAAAAGATATATATTAAACCATATATACTATAAATAAAACTGATTTATTGTAAAAGATCATAAAAAACTCTGTCTTGTATTTATTTTTCAGAAAAATATCATATTTCATTTCATACATATACGTGCTGAAAATTACACCTTCCTAGGTTTGCAATAATATCTAACATTTTTTTTAATTTGAGCTTTTGTTAATGTAATGACAATGTGACCTCCGTGCCACTTAAACGTGCTTGTGCAAACTAAATTTTATTTTTATTTTGTGCGAAATAAATCGTTTTCTAAATATATATAGCTGAAGTATTTTTAAAATTTTTTTAAAACTTTTATTGGTAAAACACTGGTATCATAAAAAAGATAATTTTTGAACTTTAAATTGGTATAAAAATTGTTTCGTGAGTTATAGTAAAAAAATAATTCATTACTTCGCTTAGTTTTTAATTATTTAAAAATTCAAAAAATCTTCCTTAGCTGCACATTTCAGATCTTCAAGCTCTAAATTTGGTAGCTGCAGGATGAACAGTCTGGCCTATAGAGGGCCAACACGCACACACACACACGCGCGAGCACACACACAGATTTATTTTTATATCTAGCTACCTCTGGAGGCCAGTCGGTTCGCCAGTATAAATGATCTCTAAAATTTTCAATGAAATATTTTATGTAACTTGGTCTCTTAGCAGCTTTTTCTTCGAAATACTTTTAAGCTTCAGATTTTGATAGTAATATAATTTAGTCATGCTATTCATAGTATTATACATCTCTGTTTTTGATTTTCTGTCAGCGCCCATAAAATTCCATCTTTAAATCACACTGGAAATTTTAACTGCAGTTGATATAAAAACATTTTATACTCAACTCAACTACTTCTTTATTATATGAAAACTTAAAGCCTAGTCTTTCAGCATTGAAATTGTAAATGCACTGCAGAATAATTTATACAATTTTTCGTAAATTATTCAATAATTCAACACAAATTTCTCAAAATTAAAAAAAAATGTTTCCGTTGTAAATTTAGTTTTCGATTTTAGTTTCAAAATATTTAAAAAATCGTTAAATGATGTAAACAATTTTTTTCTATCAATAAATGCATTGTGAAAGAATTATGAATTTTAAATTTTAAAGTCCTTTTGTAGTAAGGAATTATATTCTGTGAAATACTCTTGCTACTTTTAAGTAAATAAATAAGCATTTCTGCAATCAAATCTGACAGATTTATAAAATTTTTATATATCGCCTTTAGAATAATCAACACTTGTGTAATCTTAAGCCAAATTTCTTCGAGAAACCCTGGCAGAAGATTGGCGTACCTTCGTTAAGGCGCTCTATGAAGTGATTTAAAATTGCCAGTTTTTATAGAAGAGTGATTTTCAAATTTCATAAATTAGTAAGTTTTAATAATTTGTTTAGTTGATTAGAGTTCGGTAATTTTTGTTATCAAAAATATTTTATTAAATATGATTTAAGGAGACGGGATGAATGTAAAAATTTAAAAATCTAAATTCATCAGATCATTTCTTGATACTTGCATAAAATATAACTATTTTGTTCATTTAGACCATTTTGTTAGTCGATTAAAATTAATTGATGGGTGCTGAATAAAGTGATTATCATATAGATATTCTTTCCCTTAAGTTTAACTGTTTAACTGAATTAATAATATAGATACTGTAAAAGATCGCAGAAAAATTTTCCTCCATTTACTTTGTAGAAAACATCATATTTCAACTTTTTTCCGTATAAATACGACCTGAAATTTACACTTTTATGTATTTAATTTGCAATAATAGTTGACTTATTTTTTAATTTGAACTTTTGTTAATATAATGGCAACACGTTGATAAAAAGCTAATTTTTTTTCACAGTCATGTGTGCGTGTACAGCCGAGATATATTGTTGAAAAATATGATTGAAATGTTTCTTCAAGAATCCATTAAAAACCCCATGTTTATCTATACTTATAATAAAGCTCAATGTGTGTGTGTGTGTGTGTGCGTGTGTGTGTTGGCACTCTACAGGCCAGACCGTTGGACCTACAGCTACCAAATTTGGTACATGTATACCTTGGAGGTCGGGAATGTGCACCTCGGAGCCCTTTTTTCGAATTTTTAATTAGAATTTGAATTAATTAAAATTTAAGCGAAATTTCGACGTTTTTCCGCTATAACTTCCGAAAATATTATCGGATAAACATGATTTTAACATCAATTTAAAGATTAAAAAAATTAGCTTTCTAATAGTATCAGTATTTTAACATTTAACTTAAGCTTCTATTTGTAATGAATTTTTAAAGAAGCATTTCAACTATATTTTTCAACAATATATTTCGGACAAAACAATAAAATTTAATCTGAAGGAGCACGTTACGAGTGGAAGGGGAAAAATTATCTTTTATCAATAGGTTGCCATCAGATAGATAAAAACTCAAATTAAAAAATAAATAATTATTGCAAATTAAACATTTAAAAATGCAATTTTCAGCACGTGTCTGCATGAAATGAAATAGATATGAAATATGCTTTTTCTTTTTAAAAAAGGAAAATGCAAAGATTTTTTACTCATGAGTAAAATGTTAATTACGTTAAATTTTACTCATGTTAAAAGTTACTCATGGCGATCCAGCTGGTCGCCAAAGGCGGCTAGTCTTAAATAAAGCTGATTTATAGAATTAATAATATAGATACTGCAAACAATAATAAAAATATTTGCCTTGCATTTATGTTTTTAGAAAATATTATATTTTCCATTTGTTTCCTTTCATATAGTCACGAGCTGAAAATTACATTTTTCTTGACTTAATTTGCAGAAGTAATTAATTTATTTTGTAATGAGAGCTTTTGTAAATGCGATGGCCACACTTTAACTAATGTTATTTTTATTTTTCCATGCTCGTGCATATTCAATTTTATTTTTATTTTCTGGGAAATAAATAGTTGGAAAAATATACTAGAACTATATTTTAAAAATACATTAAAAATAGAAATTTTATTTATAGATCAACAAATTAGTATCACTGAAAAGATTATTTTTGGAACTTTAATATGATGTAAAAATAAATTTTGTGCTGTAATATTTTTGGAAGTTGTAATGGAAAAACTTCGAAGTTTTGCTTAATTTTTCATTAATTAAAATTCGAAAAAATCGCTGAAGGGGCAGATTCCTGACCTACAAGGTATACATATTTGATTGCTCTTGGGCAAACAGTCTGATCTGTAGAGAACTAACAATACAGACACATGTGGAATTTTATTATAAGTATAGATTGGTTTAGTTTAGCTATATTAACGTCCTGTTTTGAAGCAACTCTAGGTCTATTTGGGACGAACCTCATGATTTTGAATCACTGTCAGACGATGAGTAAGACAATTGAGCTGTCGCCCCCTTCACCAAACTTCCTAACCACACTAGCTGGTGGCCGTTTAGTCCCGATTGATTTAACGTGCACCAGATCTGTTTACAGGGCGGTTCTTCGGTGGAATCGGGACTCGCACCTGAAACCCTCCGTTTCAAAGCCGAGAACTTACCACCAGTCCACCTCGACCCAAATATGGATGGGATATTTATTCCAAACGATATTTCATGCAATTCATTTGAGTGGTTTCAACATCCATATATTATTTAATGGAAAGTTTAAAAAACATTTTTTTAAACAACCACCATTTTTTTTCATTATAATAGGCAATATCCAATAAACTTTTTTATTATTAACGGAGTAACGTAGAAAAACACACACATCCTGTGATTCTGTAACTTGCACACTATGATACCCTGTCATTCAACAATTAGTATACATTCAAACTTCTCATGAGGCTTAACATTTAATTCCATTAACGAATTTTCCATCTATGTGTTTAAAAGCAAGTGCTTGCGTATATGTATGTATGCATTTGTCTGCAGTGCCGGAAAAAATGTACAGTACTTGCAGCAGTAAAATTTGGTGCATAAGTAGTTGAATTGATGATTCAATGCATCTATAAGTCTTCATTTTAAAAATTCATGTACATTTTTTTATTTCATTTTATAACTTATTTTGGAATGTTTGCTCTTATTTCTAAAAGTTTGAACATTGGAAAAACCGAGAATGCATTCCATAATATTATCTAACAATGGTTACAAAATACTGATTTTTGGCATGAATTTAACATTTTTAATTAATCAGTCATGTGATCTTTGGCCTTTTTTTTTGGCAATTTATTATTGATGTAAAATTCATAGCAGCTGAAAATCAAATTTCAGTTTTAGGCCCTTTTTTAAACGGATTGAAAACATCATTGTTCGCAGAACTACAATTGCAGTCACAAATTTACGTACCAAATTTGATATATTTGAATCATTGCGTTTTTAAGTTGTAACATTACATGCGTTTCAAAATATACACAGCTAAAAATCCAACCCTTTTGAAGGACCTGATTCTAAATTTAATAAGTATCATGTACTTTAGATTTAAAACAATATACGAACTTTTATTCATCTAGACCTCTTCGTTTTATAATTATTGTGTTAGCTTATAATCGGGCAGTAGGACAGAATGATTCCTTCAGAAATTATTTTGCTCAAAATTTAAAAGAAATTTACAATTGTAAAGAAAATTGTAGTTCTGCGAACAATGATGTTTAATTTCATCCGTCTAACTCTGATTAACAAGATATTAAGTTAGTTTCATCCATCTAACTCTGATTAGCAAGATATTAAGTTTCATCGTCTAACTCTGATATTTCTATGATTCATTTTTGTTAAGAAATGGATTAACGAACGGAAGAATTGATAAAAACGTCAAAAATATGCTTTTAAATTTCAGAAATGTCAAAAAATTCTTCAAAATCTGGGATTCGATTTTTTTTCATGATTGCAGCATTCTCTTTACTCTTTGCATCAGAAAAAGTAAAACTCTGCGCGCCATCAAAGAGAGCAGACAGTTGAAAGGTTTGCTGCAAAAAGGATGTAGCTCCTATTACTAGAATTCGGAGTTACATGTTGTAAAATAAAAAACTTGCTCTTTTGGTGCCAGAAAGATATAGCTCCAATCGTTAGTTCTCGCTTTAGCTCAAGCGACGGATCTGTTTGTCTCATTAGTTTGTTACAATATAAGGTAGCTTCTGGTGCTACCGCCAGTTTTTTGCAAACTTAAATAATTGGAGCTACCTCCTTTTTTGTAGAAAATCCTTTAATTCTAAAGCGAAATATAACTGTACGAAATGAAAAATGTTAAAAAAGCAAGTTCTAGAAAACTAGTCGATTTCAACGCGTAGCTTGTTTGTCTAAATTATCGACTTACTAGACTGTTAAATTATCAGCATAAAATGAGTTTTTTTGTTGTTATTTGGAAGAATTTGTCGTGCTATTTTATAAGATTGAAAAACACGATTCCATTCATATCACTTTACTGCAGATTAGAAAGCATATAAATATGAAATATAAGCGGAACTGAGATTCCTGTGACGGAATTAAAGATTTTCAAAAATAAGCGACTCAATGTTTCATTAGTTGAATGTCTCATTAGTTTGTTGCAATATAGTAGCAGCTCCTGATGCTATCGCCGGTTTATTGCAAACTTAATTAGTTCTACCTCCTTTATGCTGTAAATCCTTAAATAGTCGTTTAAAAAAAATAATTTAGTACCTTTCACTGAATTTTGAGTAATTTTTAAATAGTCATCTATTTTTTTGAAAAAAGGATTATTATTTGAATCCCTACCACCGTTTTAATGCAAACTTAAATAATTTGCGCTACCTCTTTTTTGCAGCAAACCCTTCAATAGTCGTTTTCAAGGAATTAATTTCATACCTTTATCTGAATTTTGAGAAATTTTTAAGTATTAATCCCTTGTTTTGAAAAATTTAAATATTAAAATTAAAAATTCTTACTCAGTAATCTTTTCAAAATTTTTTGAGGTAATAATTTGAATAATTTTCTCTATTTCAAAGTAAGATCAGTCAAAAAAAAAATTCTAAATAATTGTTTTTCTTCGCTGATCAGCTCCAAAATCACAGATCAGTGGAAGAAATTAAACTCTTTCGCTGATTTGGAATAGAGCCAAATTGAGAAATCTAGAGGCACAAAAATTATTTTTATATTATTTAATTATCATTACTATTGTTTTCAACAAATTTTCTGATTCCAATCTCTCTTTCTCCCTCTCTCTCTCTCTCTTGTAGAATTTCTTCATTTTCCAGGATTTATTGCGATTTTTGCGATTCATCTGTGTCATCTTTGTTCTTTTGTTCACCAAGTAGTACCTTTATCGTGAAGAAAAATAAACACATAAAATCATTATTAATTTTTTAACTCTTTTTCATAATTGTATTTTATGTTATTGTGGTTTTAAATTCGTTGAAATTCGTCTCGTCACGAGTGGCGACATTCTATTTTTGTTAATAGTCTACTTCTAAACTAGTATTTCAACTTTTTAATCAATTAAAATTGATCAGAAATTGATTAAATTTACATTTTTCTTATGAGTGTGAGTGTTCCTGTTGATTTTTGCAGCGGATTTGTCACATTGCGTAAAATTGCTAGATCACTTTTTCTATTATTATCGGTATATCAAATATTATCGATACTATAATCATTCATAATATATATCATCATTCGGCATACATTGCTGAGAGAGCTCCTATTTTTTGAATTATGTGTATATTACACACTAACATATGTTTCACAGGGATCACGTTTATTACTTACGGCGACAGTGAATGCTAACAAACAGTCATACTAATTTAAGATTGTTTCAGTGAAATTTGTACAGATCCGTTGAGTCCTCTATTTTGTAAATACAATTAGAAATACACTGCAGACAATTCGTCGTGTTCATTTAAAAATTATGTTTAGTCAGAGGAAAGAGGATATAAAAGAAATTAATAAATTGTTTGTAAGCACAAAATTTAATTGAATTCAAAAGTAGGTCTAATCTTCACGAGGTATATAATGGTGATAGAGATGAAAGTTTATATCTTTCAAATCGAATATCTTACAAAAATAGCCTTTGTACTATTTAAAGACTAAAAAATCTCTTTATTTATGATATCAGTGTTATTTTCATTGAATGTTTTACATTTATTTTATTTTTAATTCGATTTGATACATTAATAATGTTTCAATCAAATCGATACATATTAATGTTTAAAAAATATTTGATGAACTACCTTCAAAATATTTAATCAAGCTTTTTTACCAATCATTAATTCAGTAATAGATTCCGATATCATTTTGTAATAGATACGCTTTCGTGTTTACTGTAAACAGATTCAATTGACTTCATATTTGTCAGTCAAATCAACTAACAAGCTTAAATATTTTTTTAAATGCAGTCCATGTTAATCATTTAGTAACTTAAAAAATGTCAACAATTTTATGAACAAATTGTTTGCTTAAGGTTGCTAATTGTGCAAATAACATTACAAAATGACTCACCTATAACATTACAAAATGACTCACCTATAACATTACAAAATGATTCACCTATAACTTTTTTTAATTACTTCATCCATTCCCTGAATAACGATTGTGGTTCAAAATGGCCACCTGGCTTTCCCGGTGTTTTGCATACGAACAGAAGGGGCTTCGTATGGAGAAGAGCGAGGGGGTAGAAAAGGGGGTTATGCATTCATCGTTAAACTGCTTGTGTTTATCCACTCCCCTCCTATCAGTATGAGTAATTGGTTAAAGGAGGTCTACCCAATTTTTCGGTACACGCTGTACTTACTCCCTGACTTTTGAATATTGAGTAGGAATTGTTCTCCGGTCTTTTTCAGGGGTGCGGTTGAAGGGGTCAACGTAGCGTTAAAAAAATTCTTAGGGGAGCCTCGAATAAAAGGCTCCTATAATTCGAAGTAAAAGTGAAGATGGTATGGATGGATTGGGAGGGAGTCATCGAACACAGGAAGAACCGGAATCGTCCTTTGGCTTGCTAATTTAATCACGGGAATACTTTTTAGGGCTTGTCCCTCTTAAAATGGTGGAGGCACCTGGGAGTTGATGGGAAGACACCCCAGTGGTGAAATAATCCATTTGGTTTCTTTTAGTGTAAGTTGATATTCAGAAAGCGATGTCTATCCAGATAATGCATTGCTTTGGAATGCATTTGCAAGAAAAAATTTACTTGAAATTCGACTGTTTGGGTTTAGACTTGACATACATTTAAATTCAAATTAGAAATTAGTTAATTTTTTAATGATTTAATAATTTAACAGAAAAAGTTAAATTATTTAATAAAATCTGATTAATTAATTTTGTGCCATTCTTACTTTAAAATATGCTGCTTTTAAATTGAAAGTTGACTGTTGCAAACATATAATAGAAAAAGGCAATACATTATTCAATAGAATGTGATTACTTTTCTGTCATGGTTACTAAAAAGTATGCTGTTTGTATACTATCTTCACAAACTTGTAATATATAAACCATTGAATTGTTTAATAGAATCAGATTATTTTTCTACAACACCTCCTTCGAACAACAGTGGTGTACCAACGACTTTTTCATATGCATTCTAATAAATTTGCTATACCAGAGAAGAATTGGCTCACAATAGTTACAAAAAATTAATTTTTGGAATTTATCGTTTTTACTGAATCTATCGTATCATCTTCGGAGAGTTATTTGGCGATTAAACCAGAGAATGTGTTAAGAATATCCAAAAACTGAATTACAGTTTTAGACATGTTTTCTCAAACAATTGAAACAAAAATATAACCCAAAACTGCACTTCTAGTCAAATAATATCAAATCGAATTTGATATAATTAATTCTTTACATTTTTTGATTTCAGCGGTTACATGTTTCTGAAACTACAGACCGACAGACAGTCAGCCGATAATTAAATCTAACTCAAAATTTGACAGGTGTCTTCGTCATTTTAAATCTGTGTACCGAGTTGAATCTATCTAGATTTCTTCGGTTTGTAATTATTGCTCTAAATTATATTCGAACAGCGGGACGTAAGAATTTCTTCAAAACAGATTTTACTCAAAATTTGATAGAAATGCAAAGACAGTACACTAAATTTCATCCGCCTAGCTCCAAGCATTTATGAATTATATTTGTCGTATTAAGACTGACGAACATTTTGCAAAAATTTATTTTCCGAACACAGTGAGGTCTGAATGTGGTGATTCGTCAAAATCTTGAGCTCTACTTTTTTGACAATTAATATACTTTCTGTACACTACGTATATGGTAAAGTAATATGATGTTTATATATTGATGAGATCGTCATTACAATTGTGTAGTGTTTTACATTGTATATGTATATATATGAGAGTGTGTTTATGTTCATTTCATTATGATTCTATCAGTCTAGAGGAAATTAAGTTCTGTTTTTTTTTTAATATATCCCAAAATTTTATAGGGACGGATGGAATTTTATATCATTTCAAATTATCAGTTTGTAGTTCTCAAAAAATTCTTACATAAGGGTAGATATGGCACCTAAAATTTGAACATTTTCTATCAAGATCATTGCTGGTATCCCTCAAAATTATATCCTTAATTAATAAAAAAAACTCAGCCATGTATTGAATAAATAGATGGGTCATTTCAATTTTTTCGACAAATTATGGATCATGCGACGCAAAAACTGTTATATTTATTCATTTACAATGCTCCTCGATTATATGCTTCTATATTATTCCAAGAATCTTTATTATAAGAATTTGTATCAAATTATTAGAGAAGCATGATATTACTATTCGTAATATAGCTTATAGCATATAAGAATACAAACAAAAAAATTAATATGTACTTCGACATTTATTAAATAATATTTGGCCTCTGACCTCTAGTTGAATGTACTTCTATTTATCCAAAATCCAAAATATTGTCAAAAGGATTTATTATGTAGAGAAGAAAAATTCACAAGAATTTTTTTCTCTCTGCACGTATCTGTTCAATAATAACAGATACATGCTTAGTTCTGTTTTAACAATTCGGTTTTAACGGGCATTTCAATCCTTCTATGTTGAATTCTATTCTGCTAAAGATCCCAATAAAACCCTTGAGGCCTACTTTATCTTCAATCTAACTAAGTGGAAGATGAATCATTTTCATGAATTCAAGTATGTTACATTTGTTTCGGATTTATTATGGACAGAAGCACTAATAACAGTCAAAATCTCGAATTCAGCTTCCTAGTTATTACACTACTTTGCCTTTGGTCACTTTATATAAGAGAAAATAAAAAAAAGAAGCACAGATACTGAATCTTTTCAGAAATGGAAATGCCCTTCGTGCTTTTATGTGCATGTCACTTAACCGATTCCATAAAAACTGAGTTGAAATGAAATGATTGAGGAACAAAAGTTTGATTTTTATTAAACATTGAGTCGCCTAAAGCGACTAGATGATTTATCGGGGATATTATATGTATATAATATCAATTCAGTTGCTCATATATAACTGTATACAGATACTACAGATACATAATTCACTGAAAGGGTGGATACTAAAGCTGTACTGTTTTGATATATATGTCTTACCAGCGGGTGACCGAGCACCACTCGGAGAAAACAGGTATCGAAGCTAACTCGAAGATTTAAATTTTCAATTGTGATTTATCAAAACAATACATGCCATAAGAAAATTTGTGAAACCATTGGTGAAAAGATAACCGGTTAAAGTGCACCATTGTAAACTATTCTAAACAAAGTTAGAGTTTGGAAAGGGAACTATTCTATACAAAGGTAAAGTAAAGGTAAAGATTGAAGTGTGTTGAAGTTCAATATTTTTGACAAATTTATTTAGAAAAACCAAACATATATACATACATAAGAAACATATTATAAACCTATAACAGCATAAACATAAAACTTTATTAGTTCGCCATATTGGCTATAGATGGCAGCCGGTTACCGCTTGAAAATTTAAGTAGCCATTATGGCGAACTAATAAAGTTTGAAAATATCCTATCTGTAACTCCGAACTGCTCGACCGTAGCGCTTCAAAACCGGCGCCAATCGATTCCTCGTGGCCGATAACCCCAGACCTCAAGTTTACCGGAGTTTATTAATTCTGGGACGATTTTCGACTTGACATCCATTCCTCGTATTATAGTATTAGATATATGATCTATTAACGGTGTAGATGGACTTTTCGAAAAGTTATGAAGTATGGGAATCAATTTAATGCCATTAGAGCGCTGTTATGGAAGTAAATGTGTCACAAATTCATCTTCTAAATTCTGTGGTATTGTAACATCAATTTCTTCTTTGTCTTGTTCAACAACAGAAGACATTCTCCAGATTAAATGATATATGGCAAAACGATGAAAATGGCTCGAATATCAGAGAGACGTAATATATTTTTGGAATTTTTGGCAGACATAATAATACAAATAGTTAAAAATTGATTAAATCCGAGAAAAATTTGCACGGCTATTCTCTTGATATCCTTAAATAGACTAGTTTCTTTTAATTATTTCGAAACAGGGTAATACAATAGTATTTTTGGAAAGACACCATGATTTAGTCTAATTTTTAATTAGAATATCGCTCGAAAATTGCTCCAATTATTATTTTTTTTGAAATTATTATATTTTCTATATTGCAATAAAAGCATGCATTTAGAATTCAAAAGAAAATGAGCATTTAAACCCACAAAAACACGTGCCAAATTTAAAATCGTTGTCTGTTTTATCAACAACAGGTATCTCACTCCTTTAAAATACATACATTCTATTATTTACACTTTGGCTTTCATGAAAAGATGCAAAATTTAGAATAGATACTCTATTTTATCAATAATAGGCATTTTATTACTTAAAACAACATACATTTTGATGTATAATAAAATGTATATTTTGGCTCTCATACAATAAAAGCCAAATTTCGAATAGATCCTGTTTTTTAGCCATAAATAGAGTTATATTTAGCAATAGACATTTCATTCCTTTTGTATCGAATCCTTTTCTTCTCCACTTCGTCACAAATCCCTCGAAGCCTTCTTATTCTTCTCTCTTGAAGCGAACTTCCGTCAACTCAAACTCCACGAATTGGGAGAGATAACATTTTTATTAACTTCCCTTTCGATGGATAAAAATTCCACACATCCATCCCAGTTTAGGTTTCTTTGCTCTTCTGCCTTCCTCCTCCTCCTCCTCCGAAGAAGGGGGTGGTCACGTGATTAATTGGAAAAGGGGGGAGGGCAGCTGGCACCGAGGCTTAGCCGTCCCTTCCGCAAACAAGACTGCTTCAGCCCTAATTGGATCATTTCCCGCCGGCTCGCTCCAGATTAACTAGCTAATTAGGTAATGTCGGCGCGGACGTGTTGATCGCACATAAAAGATTGTGTGCCAGCGAGGGGGGGGGGGCTCTGCCAGGGGGGCCGCCCCTGCCAAAGGAATAACCCTCCGGGCGACCAGGCAGCGCGCATAATTGGCCCGTTAAATGCTTTAATGACGCCAGTCGGCGGTGACAAGTAATTCCTGGGACCTGCTAATCTGCGCCCACTGTTGTTATTGTCCATTTAGTACTGGGGGGGGGGGAATTTTTTATTATTTGTTGGGGATGCATCGAAAGAGGGTGGGAGGAGAGGGCTCATTTATTCGCTTAACGTTTTCGCCTCTCTTTCCTCTTTGAGGTAAATTGCGTTTATGATGTAGTTTTCGATTAATTAGTGAGCGAACTTTTTGAGCTTTTGGTACGTGATGGTTTTCCCCTTTTCTTTGCTTCTTTTGTTCTGGTAAGGATTTTGTTTGAATGGAATGGGTTTGTTGTAGGAGGACTGTTTAATTGCCGAAGATCTTTTAACAGTTCGTGGTGGTGGTGGTGGTTGGTGGTAGCCGCGAAGTTGTTGCTTACACGGTTTAACTATTTAGGGTTCCGTTTAGCTATCGGTTGAATAGAATCACCCGACAAATCTAATTGTATTTCTTTGTTTTTAAAAACGCTTCTCTTTTTTTAAGCAGGCTGTTACTTTGTATTAAGCCAATTACAAATATAAGAAAGCGAAAGTATCTTTCCATTATCACCGTGGTGCAGTTTCTCACTGGAAAAAGTAAGATAATTTATGGCCGAAAATTATTGTATCTAATGTATTATGTAAGTAAACATTACGTAAAAAAAATCTCTACATATGAAACTCTAAAGCACGTGCCACAGAAATTTCTCCTAATTTGATTGCCAAACAGCAACAATCAAATGTAAACAAACCATTGAACGATTTTCAATTAAACTGAATTCATCGCTTTGCTTAGCTAATTAATGGAGTTGCAAAATATTATTAGAAATGTTTTGGAAAGAGTTCGCTGTGTCACCAAAAGTCCATTCAGTCAGAAGAAAGAAGATATAAAAGAAATAAAGAAATGGGTTGCAAACAGAAAGTTTAATCGAGCACAAAAATAGGCTTACTTATTGCCAGATAAGTAATTGCAATGACTTGGCAACGAAATTGATTTCTTCCTAAATAATTATCAAAAAAGAAGGCTTCTGTATTATCTTAAGTTACAGAAAATTATATTTTTAATGAGATCAGTTTGATTTTTATATAATTTACTCTTAAATTTAATAATAGTATCCAGTTTAATTTAATTTATACCCAATCTTATATTTAATTTGAAGTTTTATGATGGAAATCAAACTCATCTTTTAAAACATTCAATCGCTTGTTTTTGCAAATCTTTAATTCCGTCACAGGATTTTCAGTACCGCTTTTATTTTCCATTGCAAAAGGTGGTAGCGCAAATTATGTAAGTTTACATTAAATCGGCAGTAGGGAATTATATATTGATTCCTTTTCCAAAAAAAGGGATAATAATTAAAAAGTTATCAAAATTCAGTGAAAGGTACTAATTAATTCCTTGAAAACGACTATTGAAGGATTTGCTGCAAAAAGGAGGTAGAACAAATTATTTAAGTTTACAATAAACTGGTGGTAGCACTAGGAGCTACCTCTATATTGCAACAAACTAATGAGACATTCAACTTACAAAACATTCAGTCGCTTATTTTTGAAAATCTTCAATTCCGTCACAGTATTTTCAGTTCCGCTATTATTTCACATTTATACACTTTTTAATCTGCAGTAAAGTGATACGAATGGTGTTCATGTTTTTCTGTCTTATAAAATAACACTATAAATTCATTCAAGCAAAAAACAGCAGCAACCACATTTTAAGTTGGTAATTTAACATAATAGTAGATAATTTAGGCAAACAAGCTACGCGTTGAAGTCTGCTAACTTTCTAGAATTTGCATTTTTAACACGTGTCATTTTATGCAGTTATATTTCGCTTTAGAATTGAAGGGTTTGCTTCAAAAAACAGGTAGCTCCAAATATTCAAGTTTGTAGAAAACTGGGGGTAGCACCATAATCTACATTATATTGCTTCCTTTATGAGACAAACTGTTGCATCGCTTGTGTTAACGTGAGAACTAACGATTGGAGCCCTATATTTTTAGCACCAAATGAAACTTTTTTATATTACAGCATGATAGTGCATACAATTCCAAATTCCCCTGATTGGAGCTATATCCTTTTCGCAGCAAACCCTTCGATTTTTAAAACTATCCAGAAATTTAACAGCTTCTTTGATACGGATTTAGTTATCGTGGCATTCAATTCACATAAAATGCAGTTTCTCAAAACTTTTAAAAAAAATTAACTTCATGATTTCGGGCTCAAATTTAAAGAATTTTATTTTTTTCAACAGTTGACTTGACAGTGAAAATTTAAACTAGCCCAATAATCTAGAAATGTATAAAACTTTTGTTAAAATTAATTTTAAAAATGTTAGCAGTTAAATAAAATGATAAAACTGGAAGAAATGATAACCAGCTGGGTTTACAGTAACAACTATTGTCCCAAACTTGGTGTCTAGTACAGTTATTGTTACTTTTCCTACTTTTTATGGACAAGTCCACTAACAAAGTTAACGATTTTAAGCCGTGTTTGTGAAGTAGCTTCTGAGGGTAAAGGCCCCCTGAGCACTCGAGAGTAGAAGCCTGACTTCTAGCTCTTTCAAAAATGACACTCACACAATTGCTTGCTAAACTCCTTTCTACTCGAAGGCTCAGTCACACACCTCACAAACAGAATTAAGGGTAAAGAAGAACAGTGCCCAAACCAGGACTCAAAACCGCGAAGCCCAGATCACGAGGAAGAAGCTCTACTCTTAGACCAGGATGGCGGCGACTAGAATAGTAAAATGAATATGAGCAGTTACAATGCCAACTATTTACAAACAGTAGAATTAGCGTTTCTTTTCAATACTGGTACGAGAAAAACCCTGTACAAGAACTGATGGTCTTTGATTTAATATAAAACGACGCAATAATGCCAGAAACAAAGCTTGTAAAACCCACATTAGTTTGATTCAGTCCCAAACACCAGTCAAATTTATAAGCATGGTTACTATCCCAAAAATGTTAAATAACTAACATTTATAATACAGAAAACAATACTCAAACATTTTATCGAAATTTAAACCAGCCAAGGTAAAAAAGGTATTTTCCAATGCATAGATTCTGTTTCAGTATTGTTAAGTAAAAGGGGAAAATTGTTGAAGGTATTTAAATCTGGACCTGTTGTCAATTTTATGCAAGGCTATTTTAATTGAATCGCATTTTGAAACGCAAAGTGTTTTCTATTGAGAAAGGACGAATTTCACGTTTTATCTTTTCATTTAAGTCATAGCGAAACTTAGCACTCCCACTGTAAATGCTGTTTTGCTGGCGTAAATATCTTTCAGCGGAAAAACCAACCTAAGGAAATGCATTGCAATTCTATATATAAGGTGCATTAATTTTCTTAAATTCGTATAATTCGAACTCTGCTTGGAAAATTTTAAAGAAATTAAACTAGCAAGTGGGTTCCCTCTTCGATTATTTTATGTACTTATAATTAAAAGTTGGTGTTTTATGTTACGTAATGTCACAATCGATTGTTTCGGTTCATCCTAAGTCATATGGATGAAGTCACTTGGTGATCGGATGCTGCAACTGCATTAGCAGGGGGACCATGAATGAGTCTTATGGACCATTGCTTTCCAAGGTACAATACTTCTTGAAAGAAACGTAGGATGTATTATATTATATGCCTTATCAATTTAATACAACTTTTGATTAAGAGTTATTACTATTTTATTATTGCCAATGACTATAGATAAGAGAATCAATGAGAACAAACTGTCACTTTGAGTTACGCCTATTCTTTAGATCGGGACTGTCAACCTCACATAATTTTTGTACCCACCAGAACATGGAGAAACGACCCTTATTCTGGAAAAAAAAGACATTTATAACTAGACCAAAAAACATTTATATCTATCTAAAACCTCTAAAAGAACAGATAATAATAAAAAGAAACCAAAAAAGCTCATATGAAATGTGTTTAAAACTACGATATTTAAAGAAGCAACAAATATGTGTCTCTTATATCAGCAATTTAGTAATCATACATATTTTAGAAATCTCTGTCTGAACAAAATAATTCAAAAACAAGTAATATAAAAAATTAAATCAATTCCCACTTAGGACAACAAAGAAATTTTTTATTTTCGCTACTTTTTATTAAATCATTGCAATTGATATAAATATGCATATACATATGGAAGAACGACAATATTAAGTGGCAAAGGAATTTATTTATCCAGAGATCTACATAATTCGCCACTGACGTTATTAATTCTTAAATTTATATCCTGCTAAATATCTTATATAAGAGAAAAAAATCCCATATAAAACTGAAATTAATTCATGTATCCAAAAATGATTTCCTCATGAATTTAACTCGCATTCTTCATCTTCGGGGGAAAAATACAGAAATCCTTGCCTTTTACAGATCGAGCTACTGCCCGTCGGTTTCAATTTTCATTGCAAATTGCTAAAACTCTATTTAAAGTACTGAAAATTATTTAAATTTAATGAAGGAATTAATATTTAAAAAACACTGTATTAGCATCGAGTGTCATCCACTACAAGTTTTAAAAAATGTATTTGAACTCGAGTGAATAAATAGGAAGTATTTTATTAACGATTGAAAATTTGAACAAGATATATAAATAAATATATATTGGAAGAGTGTGAACTAATAGTAAGAATTGAAAAAAAAGCTATAATATCAAATTTGATTTGTAGTCTTTATAGAAAATTTTAAGATGTTGATCAAATTTTGCGAAACATTCATTAATTCAAATCTAGCTGTCCAACTGTCAGAATACAAGTGAATAGTATGACTACAAAATACAACAAGTTATATTGATAAAAGCAACTAAAATGTGTTTTTTATTCTTTATTTACATATATCTTACGTGTAAGTCTGTATCAAGTTTTGAATTAAATCCTTCCAGTAGTTGACTGTTTTGTCTGTCTATACTTTTTGTTGAATGTAAATGAAATAATTATATAAAAGTAACAACGCTTAGGTCAATAAAATTCGGTAAGTAGTTTTTTTTTAAAAAGAGTTGATTTTTGATAAAATTGTAATCAAATCCATGAAAATATGGATCATCAGTTTGTTTATTCTGTTACAATCTATTAAATCAAATTTAACATTTCATCGACTCCACTTCAATAATAGAATTAATTGTGTAAAATATCTAAATCCTAGAGAAATAGATCCCTGTTTTATTGCCAAGAATTCAACCAATCGACCAATTTATAAAAGATATTCCGTGTTTAAAATAGAGAGCGTTCCAAGATTAAAAACCGGTTACAACTCGCATCAACCACTCTTCAAGTGAGCCATCTCATTCTGTCTCCGGCCCATCCATTTCCAAAGCGCTTTAAAATCTCTCCCCAAGTAGCATCTTTCGGCATTTTCCTCCTCTGCAAAATTTCCTAAACAGCCCCTAAAAGCACCCTCTTTGATCTTCTTCTTCTTGCCGGGGAGGGAGGGGAGAGGGAGGGTGCACCAGCACCAGCATTCCATCCTTTTGATCAGCAAACTTTAATGCGAATAACGACGAATCACGCGAGAATAGGGGCGCTCTAAAGCGTTGTAAAGAGGCGTTTTATAGTGGGCGATAAATTAAGGCGCCCTCAGCGCATGCGCAGCCGAATAATTGAATGGGAGGGAGGTAATGTAATCAGAAAACTCATCAGTAAGTGTAGGAGGGAGGCCTCCCCAGGGAGCGATTGCCATGATTAAAGTATGTTCATCGTCCTATGGTAATGTGCCTCTCAGCAGGTGCTTTGCTTGAGCTAATAAGTCACCAAGAAACGCGCCATCACATTAATTTAACGCTCGTTTTCGAGCCAATTTATTGTAATTAAGGGCGGAAAAGGCTACTTTTTTGGCTTTCTTTCTTGGCGGCTTTTTCTTATTCTCGATTTCGCATTGTAGGAATGGATATTTTTTTGCTGGAGGGGGAAGTTTTTAAGATTTTTTTCCCTCATCTTCAAGCCTTCATCCCTTTACTTCCCAACAAGTTTTTTTCCCCCTCTTTCTTTGTCTATTTTTTCCCTTCTACCAGGCTTTTCCCAAAAAGGTGCACTTAAGAAATTAGATGGGGGAGTTCAAAGGCTGACAATGGTGATTAAGGCTCTTTCGGCGGTCGGGACCGTGGTCCAATTAAGATATAATATACGAGATGTGGGTGGAGCCTGCACGGAATGATACTGCAGTCGGATTGGTTTGTAGAGGACGATAGAAATGTTCGATTTTCGCAGATTTCTATCAGAGCCTGCAGTAATAATAAATATCCTAAGCAGTGCGTAGTGAGTGCCTCGTTTAATTTGAGGTACTTAAGTCGCTTCGATTCCGGCTATTGTTATTACCGGTAAATTATGTGAAAGCGAAGAATGGTAAAATTAATTACTTTACAGCTGAGTAATGGGAATGCTGCTTTTGAATTTGGAGCTTTTGTTGAAAAAGATTAGCTTTGGATGAAGTGGAAGCAGTAGATCGTTTATAATAATATATTACAAGACTTCCAAACTGGGTGGTGTTAGGGCTTATACAAAACGGCTCTTTGAAAAATAGAATTCAAGGCTTCGAAAAAAAAAACGGTTTTAATCGGTTTTCGAATTTTTTTTCGAAAAAATTAAATAAGGAAAAATATTTTATTTGTATGAAATAACAAAATTGAAATCAATATCAAAGTCAAAATCAAAATATAAAAAAAGGAAGGATTACATATACATATTACTTGCACAAAATGACAAAAACTCCCAACAAAAATTTCAAATAATATTGATATTACTTTTATTAATTTTATAAAAATATCAATATTATAATATTGACAATTTTATTAATAATGTATAACAAAATAGGATTTTTAAAAACATAAAACATCCATTGAACGGGGGATAAGCCTTGTTCTTATTTTGGAAACAATATTGACTGAAATTGAAAATACTCGTTCACTAGCTACTAAGCTTGATTTTATTGTCTTCATGGCATCAAGTAACACATCTAAACTTTCTTTTTTTTTATTCGTTACCTCAAGTAATGAAAATTCAGCTTTCAGTGTCTTTGGATTTCTAAGTTTTTCTTCAGGGTATTCAAGAAACTTATGAATTGATTTTTTTATGGATTCTATAAAAATATATTACTCTGATGAATAGTTTTATCGATTTGCTCTTCATCAAAATCGTTATATACGTAAGAATTTGAAAATATTCTAGAAAATATCTTCCCAGATAACTTGATAATTTCGGTTTTTGTAGCAAAAGAAAGTATACTAGAGCTTCTCTGAACTAAAAATGTGTTGTGGATTTTGCAAATACAACAAAACGGTTGCTAGTTCTATTTCTATTTTTTTCTTGAATACGTTCTTCTAAAGCATATAATAGTTTCAAACTTATTTCAGTGTTTAAATTTTTAAACGTATTTAACATAAATTCAAATATACCTTCATTTGTTAATAAATTGGCAACTCGTCACCCTAAACTTTCAGCTGCTAGACGAATTGGTCCCAACCAATAAAATCAGAAATAAGAGTAATATCCAGGTGTTCAAGAAAACGGGTTTTTAAATGTGATACTTTTTCTTTTTTGAAAAACCGTCAAACCCTAGATGGTATGTTTTAAGTAGGGGTGGCAGATATTTCCAAGGTAATGTCTACTTCTAATTTTATCAAGGTGTTACGGTCCATCAGTGATGTAGGTGCGGTGAATTAAATAAGTGTCTTCAATATTTATGATAACTTAAGGTATCTGTCTATGTTTAAAAGACAGTTTTGGGTCAAAATTCACAAATGGTCTTTTTTATTGTTTTATTTCAAAATCCATTTATTTTGGTTTCCAACTATGTGTTTGTTTTAATTCTACGATGAATAGAAACCGAGGTAAGCGATTTTTTATAAACCACTGTAGCTGGAAGCTGAATCAAAAGTACCAATCGAAAGTTGAATGTTTCTCAATTTTTTTTTTTCAAATACATGCCTTTATGAACTATAATTCGTTTTATAACATGTTTTATAAGCAAGCTATGCGTATTAGAATACGTTTTGAGTAGTTTTTATGATGAAAGTATTAACAATTACATCTGCTTTTGAACATTGTTTGTTTTTACAAAGCTTTTTTAATTCAAGAAAACTTTAAATAAATATTTTGGGAAAATTTTTGTTTAGTAAAGCATTTCATGAGCAAAATGTATCTTAAAAACTTATTAACATATTACCTTGACATTTTGCATACATTTTACCTTAAGACAATGAACTAGGGATATAACTTTGAACTGAACTTTTAATTTTCAACAATGAACTTTGTGAAATTTTCTTTACAGAAATCTTCGATAAGCTACAACTTTTTTGCGAATGCATATGTTTCTTAGAATGTAGTTCCTTCACTTCACCATAACTGTAAGAATGTTGTGTATAAAAATAATCAGAATATATGCAATGGAATTATTTATAGTGCGTTTTGCTTTTTATTGTAATTTTCACTATTTTTTTACCCCTGTTGACGTATTTTAGAGAACATCAATTGTAGCAGAATTTCCTCAATACTTTTCATTATTTGCAATCAAATCTATCCAGAAAAAAAAATCAGAAATAACTCATTAGAGGGATTTTTTTTTCAAACATTTGCCCCCGTAGGTTGACAGATACCTTAATAACAAATATGGAATATGTATTTACCAACATAATGACAAGCATAATCATAATATCAAGATACAAACATATTATTAATTGACACAGATATAATAATATTAAATGATGCATTTAATATCAAGCAATTTTTAATACTTTTAATATAAATCGTTTTTCAATGAAGTTAGTTCTTGTAGTTATAGTTTAATCTTCATACTGCCGGCGAATTTTGAATACCTGGATATATAATTACTTTCTGCTAATCTTGTTCTGGATTCTAAATGGTTAGTGTCTTAGTGATATTCATCTTTGAAAACAAAAGTTCTCACATGTAGGTAGAGTCAAAGAACAACGTTAATTGATATGCAGCATTTTTTAAAATTAGAATACTTTGCTCCATCCATTAAATTCCAAAAGTCATTCTTAGATTCTGAATACTTGCTTTTAAAATTCTGTCATTTTGAGACAGAAAAGCTTTGTTTTCCTTAAGAGATAAAGAGAATATGTTTCTTTTAGTATGCCCATTTTAGGTTTGAGTAAAGGAGGTCACTCTCAAATAACTTGATTGTCCACCGGTCAATCGCTATTGACTTAATGCCCATCCCTAGTTTTAAATATATGAAATATTATCAAAATAAGTACTGTCAATAATTTAACTCAACAAACATAGAAAATTTGGCACAAATTATAGATTAGGCATATCATTTGATATTAATCATTTGATTAGAAACAAACAGGAAGCTCTCACAAAATTTTCTTGCAGATTATTTGATAAAAGTTGTATCCAGATTCTGATCGTTTCCAAAATTGAGAACCTTGAATAAGACCAAGAATACCTCATATGGTATTAGAAAGTAATAATTGCAAAATTCTGATATTAGGCATGTATCTCAACGTGTAATCACGCCTCTCAATGAGTATTCCTCACTCTCCAACAAAAAAAAATCCTTTTTGGAGCTATATCTGTTTGTCTGAGATCACAACTGAAAAACGCCTTGATATACATAGGTAAGATTCGGTACATGGATTTTACACCAAATATGAAAATTGTTATCAAATTTTAAATAAACCCATTCACTGGTAATTTATCTGTCCGGCTGCCCAAGTATAAGCGACCATGATAATATCAAAATTTTAGATCTATATGAAATTTTAAAGAAAATCCGACAAGGTGTTGACCTTGTGTCGGTCTGTACATGCTGCAAGTTTTTTAATGAAGCTAACATTCTATCTTTGTTGATTAATTCCTGGCATGTGGTTAATACACAAGTATCAGAAAATAGAGTATGTATTTCGGTCGCCCTTCTTTTGTCTGATTGAAACCGAAATTTAATATAAAAGTACAAGTAAGATTACAAGATACATATCAAATTTCATTTACTTAAATTATTGGAGTTTTTTTAATATTGTATTTACATGCATAGGACAGTACAGGCCGGCACAAGATCAACGTCTTGTCAGATTTTCTTCAAAATTTCATATAGATACAAAATTTTGATATTATCATAATAGCTTATACTTGAAAAGCCGGACAGATAAATTACCAATGAATGGGTTTCTTTAAAATTAGATTTAAAAAAATTATATTTGGTGTAAAATCCATGTACCGAATCTTATCTATCTAGATCAAGGCGTTTTTAAATTGTTGCGATCTCAGACGTATAGATATAGGTTAAAAAACGATTCTTTTTGGTGCAGAAAGAAAGATACACATTAAGAAGCGTGAAATGCAGCGAATTATTAAAATTTCAGGTTCGAATTTTTCGATGATTTCAATACTTTCTCTTCATATACTTCGTATATAATAAAGTAAAAAATAATTGTTTCCATATATTTTTATGAATTTGCTGTGATTTTCGTTACTGAAAAAATTGCAAAAAAAGTAATGCTTAAATAAGTACAATTTTGTCATTAGTTACGCAGCAGAAATCAACAGAAACTATTTCACCTGCACTAATGATATTAAAAAGATTTGTTTTTGATCCCAACAGATTTAAGAATTTATAGATTTTCTATGTAATTAAAATTGCCTGTAAAGGAAGTGGGAAGAACGATGATTTCATGTAAAAACGAAGACCATAATTCTTATTGATAACTAGCCGCCTTTGGCGACCAGCTGGTTCGCCATGAGTAATTCGTTCTAAAATTTTCAATTAAATCACATATTCATTAGCCTTGAAGTAATTCCGGGCATTGATTGGCCTGAAATAAATATTTTCTTTAAGATGATGGACTGAAAGTTCTGAAAGTACGCGTTTTCCTAATAATATTCTTTCATTTTATAAATCAGTCAGTTTGAACCATCGGTTATGCTTCCAAAATATTAAAAAAAAATTCGATGATGTTGCCAAAATATATTAAATATGTTTTTTTAAAGAAAGCGAGAAAGGGAAAAAAAAGTATTAAATTAATGATACAGATATTGCAAACGATTACATAAATATGCCATTAAGCACATCCTGTCTAAATTCAATCAGGTTTACCGTAAATAAAGAAGATTTATTGAGTTAATGATATAGATATTGCAAACGATTGTAGAAACCTTTGCTTTGCATTTATTTTTTAAAGAAAATATCACATTTTATATTTCTTTTATTTTATCCATGCTATTTTATACGTGCTAAAAGTTGCATTTCTTTAGACTTGATTTACGATCATAGTTGTTTTTGTTTTTTATTTGAACTTCCGTCATTGTTTTCTTTTATTTTATCCAGTCACGTGATAAAAACATGGTTAAAATATTTCTTTAAAAATTCGTTAAAAATAGAAGCTTACGTTATAAATTAAAAACACTGATACCGTTAGAAAGCTAATTTTTTTATCTTTAAATTGATATAAAAATCATGTTTGTGCAATAATATTTTTGGAAGTTATAACGGAAAAACGTCGAAATTTCCCTTAAATTTTAATTAATTCAAATTCTAATTAAAAATTCGAAAAAAGGGCTCCAAGGTGCACATTCCCGACCTCCAAGGTATACATGTACCAAATTTGGTAGCTGTAGGTCCAACGGTCTGGCCTGTAGAGCGCCAACACACACACACACACACACACACACACACACACACACACACACACACACATTGAGCTTTATTATAAGTATAGATAAGCGCAACAGCTTGGATTGAGTAAGGATCGAACCTGTGGTGTCTGGGTCTGTTGTCATGTAACTTCACCACTCGACAAAAACAATCACTAGTGTCTAGTGTTTGTTACTGGCTTATTAAGATGCCACTACAAACTTATGAAAAAGATAATGGAATGAAAGTGACATGAAAATTTTTAATGAAATTTTAGTTGTAGAAACACCAATAATATGGCGACGAAACGACGTATTTCATTATCAATATTGCTAAAAACTATTGCAGAAATTCCAGTTTTTAATTTCTCTGCTAGAGGATAATTTCAGGGATATAATTAATCGCACGCTCTTCTGTTAAATAAAATCTCAAATAGACATAATGAAAGTTAAGGATAAAAACTTGTAAATTCAGAAACATGCGTGCTTCATCACCTTCAATATGTTAATTTGAAATTTGATTTGGCGAGAAATGTCTATAAATGAATATCCGTTGTAAGAGCACAAAAAGAAAAGAAAACAAAATGCCACCTTGTTGTTCATCGAAAATTATAAATAACAAATGAAAGTTTAATTTTAAAATATTTATAAGTCTCAAATTTACTAACTTCAATTAAGGGTGAAACTATAACTTTTGATGCAGCCTAGAAAAAATCAGATGTGGTGATCTCCTCAAAATAATCTCACATAATCTCCTACAAAGATATTATAAATAATGAGTGCTCTGCTTAGCATTATTGTACAATCGTTACGACGGATTTATCTTTGGCGTAAATTTTGTGATTTTACTGAGTAAATCAAGTGATCTTTAATGAGTGCTTTGGCGGTCAATCCCTGACATGTGGTCAAAAGTATAAGAAAATCGAATTTGGATATTTCCCAGGCAATTGAAACAAAACTTAGACATAAAAATTCACTTTAAGTCGCAAATTCATAGATCAAATTTGATGTAGTTAAGTTATTGCGTTTACATGTTTCTGAAACTACAACCTAACAGATGGTCAAACACTGTATTTCTCCAAAACTGTATAAGTATCTATAGTATAGATATTACCATTATATACAGAATTTTATCAATTTAGCTTTCTTCTTTTTTATTTATATTCAATCAGATAACCAGGCAGACTTTAAACTTACAAATTTGATTTTAAGCCTGTTTTCCAAGTTTTATCGGTTTCAGAGTTATTTGTGTCACATACAGGCTAACAGATATTTTCTAAAAAATGTGTTTTTCTAACGCAGGGTGGTCTAAAACGTAGATATTCGACGAAATCTCGAATTCGAATTTTCTGACGCTTATTATACTTCTCGTATATGAAGTATACGAGAAAGTAAAAAAATTACTTATCATCAAAAACGCTTATCTAAGTTCTTCCAAATTTCCACATCAGGAAGGCAGAAAAAATTATTTAATTAGCAGTCGTTCCGTTACAATATCCTTCAAGTTTCTGTAAGGGATCGCGATACATACTCATACCTTGGTTAAATTTAAACTTTCAACTATCATTTTTAACTTCTGATGAGCAAAAAGGCTATATTTAGTTTTCTTTTCTTTTAACAGACCTGCAAAGTAAGGATATTTATTTATAATCATGCTATACATTTGTCTTCAAATCCAACAAAACTTTTCTCCTTTCCCCTATCTGACACTTTTAAGTTAGTTCTGTAAATGCTGTTTCTCCACAATAATCTTTTTATTATTAGAGAAACAAAACTTCAATGTTAGGCGGCTTAGAAATAAAACGAAAAAAAAAAAGTATAAATTAAGCAAGAATGGTCAAATGGTCATAATGCGAAAAGCAGTGGATTTATCAGATTTTATTAAAGGTCAAATCGTTATGGCCCGGCGACTTGGAACATCAATATCAGAAACGGCGCGTTTAGTGGGCTGTTCACGTGCAGTTGTTGTGAGCACATATCAAAGGTGGTGCAGGGATGGTGAAACGGCAAGTCGCCGGCCAAAAGTGCGTCGTCCACGGCGCATTGATTCCAGAGGAGAGCGGAGATTGCTATGCATTGTTCGCCGTGACCGAAGGGCTACAACAGCCGAAATCCCCACCAGCTACAACAGTGGTGACCCATGCAGCGTTTCTCAACACACTGTGCAGCGTACATTGCTGCATATGGGCCTACGCTGCCGGAGGTCGAAGCATGTTCCTGCACTAACGGAACGTCATCGCCAAATGCGTCTGCTATCGGCCAAGAAACATCGGGATTGGACACCAGAAGAATGGAAGAAGGTTGCATGGTCCGACGAATCACGTTTTCTGGTCCATCACCTCGACGGGCGTGTGAGAATACGCCAATTTCCAAATGAATCCCTTGCTCCCGGATGCACATTTGGACGGAGACAAGCCGGTGGTGTGGGTATTATGTTGTGGGCAATGTTTTCATGGAGTACATTAGGACCCATAATCCCCATAGAACAATCCTTGACGTCTGGAAGGTACGTGAACATGATTGCAGACCAGGTTCACCCATTCATGGGAACAGTGTTTCCTGCGGGGGATGGCGTGTATCAACAGGATAATGCACCATGTCATAAAAGTCGAATCGTCATGGATTGGTTCGAGGAACATTCCAGTGACTTTCAAGTCATGTCTTGGCCCCCAAACTCACCTGACATTAATACAACAGAGAATTTGTGGTCCTACTTGGAAAACCAAATTCGTGCTGCCACGCTACCCCCTCGCAATGTGAGGAAATTGCAGGACCAGTTGGTGAGCGCTTGGTACCAGATACCTCAGACTACCTATCAGCACCTTGTGGAATCAATGCCGTGGCGGGTACTAGCAGTTTTGAGGGCTAAAGGTGGTCCTACATGTTATTAGCAGGGTGGTCATAATGTAATGGCTCTTCGGTGTATATATATATATATGTGTGTGTGTGTGTGTGTGTGTTTGAAAAAACTTATTATATGTTGAGAGAAAAAATGTGCAAAAAAATGAGTATGTTTGAAATGATGATATTTTTTTAAAAAATTTTAAGGTAATGCAAAAATAGTTTTTGTGCTAAAGTTGTTGTGGAAAAATGCGAAACTTTTGCTGAATTTTCAACTCATTAAAATTTAAAATAAATCTCTTGAAAGTGAGTATTTGTACCCTCCTACGCATTTATATGCCCAATCTGGTATTTCGAAGCCAAAAGGTCAAGTTCGTAGAACCCCAACAAAAAGAAACATACAGAAGCAAACTCCTATTAATTATAAGTAAGTGAGTGTGTGTGAGTTATCTGTGTGTGTGCTTGCACGTATGTGAGGAGGACGCAAGCGTACAACATTTTGTCCGTGCTATTTTGCTTACATGATAACTCGAATAAATTTAATTGCAAATTAATCTCCCTGGAATTTGTAAGAAGGGAAAAAAATTTTGATGAGTTCTTAAACAAACTATCAAATTCAAAAATATAGGAAATGGTGGAGGTTGGAAATTCTCAGCGATAACTTTTTCTTAAAATATCGCGAATATTATTTCTTATTTCTTCATACTTGGCTGTATAAATTTTTTGAATTTTATTTCATGAAATTTTAATTAAAAAGCAATTGATAAGTATAAAAAATGACATTCGTTCTATCTCTATTAGGAGCCACAGTTTAAAGATTTGACAAGAGAGTTCCATCGGAAACCCTATATAAACACTAGAGATTAAAATATTCAACCAATTATCCCTCAAAAGAATTGAACACAAAGCGAGTTCTGAAGAGTATTGTTGTTTTCTGTCTTGTGCAAATTTTGTTCCCCATTTGTGCCTTAGTTGGATTTTCGGTATTGTGTTCCTTCAAGAATAATGCAATGTTATCCATCATCCAGTATGTTAGATTTCTTTTGTCGTACATCCACTGGATAATAATGTTATGCAAGTGGTTCATATTCTGAATTTGAGAGGAAAAAATGGTTGCAAAATTGCCACATTCCTTAAAAAATTATATAATAAATTACTAAATATGATAAAGGGTAAAAAGTAGGAAAAATAGCAAGATAGTTTTAAAAAAATATATTTCTAATGAATTAAAAGTATATTTGTTCCTTTAAAAATTTAAAACTCCAAGCTGATGTAAAAACATAAGAAGCTGAAAACTGTACAATGAACTAATTAAACCCAACACAAGTATAAGAAGAAAATTTCCAAATATACATAAAAATTTAAAATATATTTAAAATATCACGAAACTTTTTATTTTCTTAAATATTTATATCAATATTTCATGCTTTTAAAAATATTAAAATTCCAAAATTTTCATAAAATATAATCATTTCCCATTTTTAAATTTGTTGAAAAAATCGTGCCTTTACAATTATTTTTTTATTTCTCTTGTTTAAAATATG
The DNA here is from genome assembly GCA_026543055.1 of Argiope trifasciata. NCBI lineage: Eukaryota > Metazoa > Arthropoda > Arachnida > Araneae > Araneidae > Argiope > Argiope trifasciata. The sequence goes on along the minus strand of JAPMOQ010015163.1, from coordinate 217,142 downwards.
CCATGAAATTTAAATTCCTGATTTTGAAATTTGAAGTTTTAACATCAAACAATAATGAATCTTTAAGAACTGGCTTATTTTCTCTATTACCCGCCCCCCAAGTCTTTGTGTATGACGTTTAATGCATTATTCAGTTTGAAGCCCAATGTATTATGAAATAGCAAAATAAGAGACAAAGCTACATACAACATTTTGTATTTAATTACTTTTCACACAATGTATACAGTATTTACAAATCATATAATCAAAGCATCAGTTTCTCTGCTTCCAAATGTCTTGAAATTGTTTTAAAGTTCATTCAAACTAATTTATCCACTGCACACAGCTTGATGTTGTAAATGAAACAGTTGTGCAGTTTTACTTCCGTTAGATGAATTCATCGTTTCAAACAAACATCGTTCAAAACTCTGATATTATAAAAATCATGAACTATGTATGATGTGAACGCTGGATTTTAAGTCATTTGTGTATGTAAAATCGTTAATTTCTACAATACACAAAAAAAATTATTTAGATTTGCTGGGCCACGGAAAATAACAGATTCATTATATACGCAAATCCATAACAAAATTGCATAATTAATGCTGAAAAATTTTGAAGATGAAGCAAGTGGATCTCAAACGGTTAATTAGATCAAAATAACACAAGATGCTTGCTGCCTCAAACTAACACGTGAATCAAAACACGATCGTGCATTTTCTAGTCATTTATTTGCCATTGCGTTCAGTGTGTAGCACAGTGAACATCAACATTATATAATAATATAATACAGAATTATTCAGAACAGAATTTTTTTTCAAATTATATATTTTTGTATAATGAGTTTAAACCTTTAACTGTCAACTATCCCCATTTAGGGATTTTGGAATCTTACGTACACCAATCGGAAACAAAAATATATTTAATACGCTTAACAGCTTTGTTTCATTCTGAGCAAACATTTTAGAACATAAAATTATACAGAATCAAATACAAAGTATGTATTCTGTGCTTATTTTTACAAGGAAACAAATTTATATATATATATATGAGATCAAATGGAAATTATTTACTGTCACTGAATTATTGATAAAAAAAGGCAAAAGATATTTTCACATGAAGCACATTTTATGCATATGGCCTGGCCAATATATTACCATGGGATACACTTGCTTCATTTTGTGATTAATTTATTAAAAGAATTCAGTGAAATTTTCTGAATTTTCACATCCGAATATGATATCAAAGATTTTCTTTAACATGTTAAGAATTGATTTCAATCTATCTTAACTTCATTAACTTAATAAATAAACGTTCAACTAACTTCCGAACTCATTAAAATATTCCAGATGTAAGAAAAATTCAATTTTAACGAATATTTCAATATTTATAAAAAATTGATCTTGCAGTAAAATCGAGAAATTAAAATTAATAATTCGAATGTTACCATAGAATTTATGTTTAGAATTATTCTTTAATTTTGAAATTTATATTAATGTATTTTTTAACTTAAACAAGTTGTTGTTAAAAATGGAAATATGCAAAAATAATTTCACATGTTAAAGAAAAGTTATTCTTTTTGAAAACATCAAAAGTCTTCTTTTATATAATTCCATGAATAACACGACATTTTGGCCTAATTTTTGTACACTAGTCGAAATCCTTTTTTAATCAAATCATCAACTTTTTTAAACTTTTTTTTTATATAATTTAAGGATATTTTTCCCTTATAAATATATGGTATATAAGTTTCTTTTATTTTATTAAAAATATGTCTAATATTTATAGATTGCTTTTTAAATGACATTTTCAATGTTTCTAATCAACATACAAAACAATATAAATGTCAGTCATTTTAATTTACAGATAATTTTTAAATTTACCAAGGAATATTATAAATACAGTTTTACTATTTTTACATTTAAAGCTTCCATAGCAATATCTTACTTTTAAAAATTGAGTGCTTCAGACTACAGCTTCATAAATATTTTTTTGCTTTTTCCCTGTAGACAAAGAACGATTGTTGCCACCTTAAATTTCGAAAATAGGAAAACAAATGGAATTTAGTCATATTGAAAGTAAATGAACTTTAAAGTAATTTACGCATTAAAAATTAATGTTCAAGTAATTTGATTAATTTTTTTCTTATTAAATTTGCTTACAATTCTATAGAAAAAGAAATTTATTCATATTTTTTTCGAATAGTAACTCGCAATTTGAGAAGCTCTTTTCTAGATAATGATTTAATATTAGCGATTTTTTTAATTTTCATTATATTTTAGTTTTTCTGTCTGAACTATGATTAGTACCACGCCTTATTTTAAATATTCTAAGATATAAAAAAGTTTTTGGATAATAATCAGCGTTCCAAAATAATCTTCGACCACTCATCCTTTCTGATGACATGTATTCAACTTACTTGAAAAATAAAAAAATAACATTGATTACTTTCGAAGATGTTATATGCGATTTTGTGTTCGAACATATTCTAGAAGATTCTTTTGATCACAACACAGTTCTAGAATACTCTTCCATTGCAACAAAAAGACTATAGAAATTCTTTGTTTACAATTTATGCTTGAGTTCCAGAAAGTTATTCGAGTATGGAACTTAGATAAGAGAATTCTTCTGATCAGATAGATCGCTTGTTCTAGAACCTTCTTCGGTTTCAATGAAATAACTATTATTTTCTCAGTTAAGATATATGTTCTATTCCACTTTTCAGTACAAAACAAGGACCGTTTGAAGATTGTTCCGATTTATGATACGATCCTCTAGAGGCATCGTTCCAGTCAGAAGTTCTAGAACGATCAGATGGTCAAACTGAGAAAGAGATGACAAAACCTGCAGAATACCCGATCACAATGAGATAGTCTTGACGGACGCTAGCCAATGTATGGCCTGTAAATTGTGTCTTTTGGTGAGGGACAAGGTCCATGCGAGCTCGTGTCACTGCATTCGCCATTTATGTCCATCTGTGCATGGCAGATTCCAACAGCAAGGTGGTCAGAGTTCAGAATCCTATCCGAGGAATCGCAGTAGGGTGATGATGGTATGTCCTGTTCTTCTTCTTCGTCGGAAGTTGCCCGCTTGCCATGGTCCAACGCGATGACCCCTTCGGACGGCCGACTGGAAGAGTTTTTGTTGTTTGTTGATTCGGATTCTAGTCGGGTTTTAGATTCTTGTTGGGCCTTTTTACTTCTTTTCCATTTCATTCGTCTATTTTGGAACCAGATTTTCACCTAAAATGAGTCATTCAATCAGCAAACTAAGAATCAATAATTTTAGTATCATTTAAAATAGCAATAAGATACTTTGCTTATGCTTTGCTATTGCTTTATATTTTTTACTATATTCTAATACATCTAATATTAAAGTAGTATCAAATAATAATTATAATACACAATAATATATCAATTAAAGTAGTATCAAATAATAATTTTAATACATAATAAAATATCAAATAATTTTAGTATCAAATAATATTATTGTATTGCGGCACTTAGATACTGAAATTGGATTTTAATATCTGATGTTTAGTAAAACTGTACTACCGATTCTTATGTTAAGATTGCATTTTAGTTTCTGATGCTCATTATATCATTGTAATACAGCAATCAAACAAATTTAAGTTTCTTATACCAAATATCTTTATAATGCAACAAATAGGTTTTATTGAAACTCAGTTTTAATATCTGAAGGTTAGTACCATGGTACTAAAAATATGATGCTCAAAACTGAATTTTAGTACCCTATGCTTAGTATACCATTGTAACACAACAATCTGATACTAGTATTTAATACTTAGTATGCAATATAACAAATAGACACTGGAACTGCATTTTAATTTCTGATTCTTAATTGTATTGTATTATAACAGTCAGATGTTAAAATTTAAATTTAGTAAATTATTACTATACAGTAATAAAAACACTAAAATTGTATTTTAGTATCTGATTCTGGGTGCATTATAGTAATATTGCAAATAGACACTAAAATTGCATTTTAATACCCAATGCCTAGTACCGTTCTAGTATATAGCAACCAGATATTAAAACCACATCATAGCATATGGTACCTAATATGCCATTAAAATACTACAATCCAACTCTAAATTTGCATCTTAGTATCAGATTATTACTATCATTTGTGGCTATTGATGCGATAACATTAACCACTCTTTCCGAGTGCATGCCTGTGAAGACGATTGGGGGTACAAAAAAGAAGTCAATTTGGTGTTTTATCATTCTCCTGATAGAAATATTTTTACATTTAATACCTTGATTTTTAATTCTAATTTTAATTGCATTACAAAAATGCCTGCGAGACGAAAAATATCCCTCTAGCTAAAAATGTGAACAAACCGGGAAATTAGGCTTTAGTTTACCATAAAATGTGAATCTAAAAGCAGAATTATCAAATATTACTTTAAAATTTTTTCCTATAATTTTGGTATTGATTAAAGCCTTACTTTTTTTGTCACCATTTTACCACCAAGTGCAATATAAATACTTACTACGACATAATAGTTATGTTCACTAAAAATTTCAAGCAATACTGTCAAAACAAATCTCAATTGTCTTGGATCAGGGGAATCGCAATTTAACAATCGCAGAGCGAATAAAAGTAAATTCAATGCTTTTTTTTTTTAATCCTACAATAAGTTCACACTGTCCTTATATTTATTTATTTATCTTGCACAAATTTTCAATCGCTAATGAAATAGTTTTTATTCATCCACACGAGTTCAAATACTTTTTAAAAACCTTTAATGGATGACACTTGGTGTTAATAATTTTTTTCAAGTATTATTTAATTTAATTTAATCCGCTTTTAATACTTTAAATAGAGTTTTAGCAGTTCGCAGTGAGAATTGAAAACATCAGAGAGTAGCTTAATTGGTAAAATGCAAGGATTTTAGTATTTTCCACTTAAAGGAGAAAAATGTGAGTTCAATTCTTGCAATGAGAAATTGTAGGCCTCCATTAGCTTTAAAATTAGAAACGAAAAACAAGCGAAAAAGTAGTAACAAACAAAAATAATAATCCACCTCCATACATAGAAAGGAAAAATAGAAAATTGCAAAAGAAAAAATCTTTCTGTTTTGCCACTTAATATTGTTTCTGTCATATGTGTATGCATACTTATATTAATTGTAATTATTGAATAAAAAGTAGCTAAAATAAAAGTTTTCTTTCTTGACCTAAATTGCAATTTATTAAAAAAAATTATATTACTTGTTTATGATAAAAAGATGAGGCTAAAGTATGTAATACAGAAATCGCATTTAATACTTGTTGTCGAATAGCAACAATAGAATCTAATTCAATCTCCCTACAAATATTTAGGGTTTTAAACATTTCAGGCCCCTCATAGAATTTCTTTATATCAGTACCTATCTCAGCATTTCCTTTACCTAACTAATAAAGCCGCAAAATATTATTAGAATTTCTCAGGCGTAGACTTTCCAAGTCATTAAAAACTCCATACAGTTAGAGAAAAAAATATGTAAAAGAAATGAAGATGTTAGAAGCAAGCGTCAAAGTTTAATTGAGTGTTAAAGTAAGCTTTAAAGTCGTCAAATAGAAAATCTCAATGACTTGCCAAAGAAAACTGATGGCCATCCCTCCCAAAATGTGTATTTCCAAAAAAAAAGGGGGGGGGGGCTTTCGCATTATATTCATATTTAAAACTTATCTTCTGATTGTTAGAATTTTATTTTTATTCAATTGCTTTCTTTATTTTTACTATACATTATAATTTTACTCTGGTTTCGATCTGAAACAACATTATCATTAAGTTTAGATGGAGGCTGGGATAACCTGATTGGTAGGTCGTTCAACTCGTGTCCGTTAAGTTGAGAGTTCGAATCCGCCAGTCGAAGATTCTCCGCATGAGGTGGTGATTGACACAAGTATAAATATGTCGTGGTCACAAAGTCTTCATGTCGAAAGTAATGCCACTGGGTATATTGGTTCAGCGGTGATCGTTCTCTGATTCAGTTCTAAATTACGATCTGTGATGAGTGAATGAAAATGTATGAATGGAGTCTGCCCCGTACCAAGGGCTTTGACGCTTGAGTTGCAAAGTCATACTCTTGGTGCTAGATGGTGCTACTGAAAAAATTGAGACTCTCTCTATCGGTTTGAATAGCTGTCTTCGTAATAGCGGGCCTGTCCAATGGCAAGTGCCAAAAGAAACAACAGAAACAAAATTCAGACTCATCCATTAGAATATTCAAGCACGTGCTTTTGCCAGCTTTAAAATTACTAATTAAAAAATTGCTTTCTTTTGGTATTAATCCTGATTTGGGATTTTCACTTCCATTTTTATTTTATCGTATATACATTTTAGCTACATTCATATAGGAAGACCACCTATAGCAATTTCCATAGTTCTTCACCAATCATGGTCCATGGATCATATATATTAACAGGATAGCTAGAAACATTTTACTGAATTTTGACTGTCTAAGAATATATAATTATAAACATAAAATTTTTGGATCAGTTTGTAAAAATGCTTGTTAACTCAAAATGGATGGAAATGATAGAGGGTTCAAATTTTTATTTTACTGTAACTTTTTTAATACTGAATTGTGAAATATAAATCCAATCAGCTCCTCATTAAAACAAATAACTTCTGTATTTAAGGTTTTTCAAAAATTGCAGTATCCTATAAGTTAGAGTGCTTAAAAAGGGATTTTCAAGCCATAATTTTGACTGTTTACCCTTTGAAATTTCGTCTAAGGATTGAAAATATTTTAAAATAAGCATCTTGGATGCAAAGGAATCTATTGTTGCCTTCCAGCTTGTCTAGATGAATTTTTTATTTATACCCAATAATTTTTTGTAGACTGATTCAAATAAATTCACATTTATCAATCTGAATTTTTTTTAAAAAAATACATTCCACATTAGTCATTTTATTGCCTAATTTAGGCTAATTTATTGAAAAATCAACTTGATAACAACTTCTAATTGTTTATCAACTCACAAATCACAAAAGGATTATGTTCCATTGTTTGTTTCTTTTTAAGCAAGAGGAGAAAATGTCATGTTTCTGAAGACGGCTGGAAGCGATCGTGGAAGCAGACGAATCGCAATGTGTGGTCGGCCCCCGACATCGTGCCCAAAGATAGCGTCAATTGGAAAAGAAGAAGAGGGCGAGGAGATGGCGTCTAATTAAATGAAGCGGCGCCGTTGCCTCGCTAATTATCATTGCCGGGGCTTTTGTCTGCAGCCCCAAGAGCCCCCAACAATCCATCTCCCTAATTTACTTGTAGTTAGGCTAATCAGGAGTCAGAGAAAGCAGACCCACTTTTATGCGCCCGAAACGTCCAATTTATTACAATTCCTGCTCGTTGGAGAGTTGTTATTGCCGCGCCCCTGTACGCTTCTCTTTTTCCCGGGGCGGGTTGGAGGAGCCCCAGGAAAAGGATTCGGCCGATTGGAAAGAACCGTTTCAGAGGAGACATTCGGGCGGTCACTATCGAAAATAGAGAGAATGGATCTTATCTTTAATGTTGCCGGCACTTTTTTTTTCCTTCCTTCCCCTTTATGGGTGAGTGTGGTATCGTTTGGAAAAGTTTTCGGTCGCGTAGAAGAAAAAAAATTATATTCTTCTCTCTCTCTCTCTTCCTCTCTTTTTATCTTTTTTGTGATTTTTTTTTTCTGGAGAAAGAATTACTTTTTTTGTGAGGGAACGGCGAAGAAAATGGATGGTGGTGTCTGTCGATGCCACGGAAGAAAATAAATGCGAGATTTCTTGCCATTTTTGTGGCCACCCTCCGCATCAGCTATTACAGTCTCGTTTTGGTTTTGACGTTCCTTTGATAGCAAATCTTTGTTTCTAAGACATGAGGTGGTTATAAATGTTTCATTTCATTTCCTTTTTTTTTTTCTTTCTTTCTCAATTTCGGATTAAAATTTCTTTTTTTGTCCCCCAACCCCTTAAAAAAATAGTATAATTGTGGCATTGTGCCGAATAGGATTCCAATTTTTCCACTCCATTTACAAGAAATTGCAAACTGGTCACCGAGTCATATGACTTGGTCACATCATTAAAAGTCATATAAATCAATGTCATGCAGATATTTTCATGTCATGAGGGTAATTATTTGTTCTGAAGGCACGATGACAGATTTGATGTGATGGAATATATGTTAAAGCGTTTTAAATATATACGGTCCAATTTTTCCACTTCAATGCCAGAAATCTCTAACTGGTCGCCGTGTCGTATGATTTGATGACACTTAAAAATCAAATAAATCAAAGTCACACAGATATTCTTTTATTGCATGAGGGTAGTTGTTTGTTCTGTTGGGATGACGACATGTTTTATGTAGTGGTATGCATCGTGAAGTCTTTTAAGTATATGCGTCAGTGCCGAGAAAAGATGTGCTTTGCATTCATTCATCCCTCAAAATCGCAGCTTGGGCAGCTGAATTGCACAAAGTCAATAAATAAAGTTATTGTGTATGTCTTGTTATAAGAATTCGTAATGAATATGAATTTGTGAGTCCATTAAGTTCAATTATAATTTAGGTGATCAACATTTGTTAGATTCTTGGTGAGGTTGGCATGGATGCCTTTTCGAGAAATAATTTGTTTCGTAGATTCCTCAAAATCTTATATTGCGCATATTATTGAGGTCTTTATTTTTAATCAGTTTCTTGAGGTATTTTATTAGCTAAACTAAGTAATTGTCAATTAAGCATTGGTAGTATAAAACCCTGATAGTGTATCGATCTTTCTAAACAGCTAAAATGACAGTATATAATTCCAAATATGTTACCTTGAAGAAATCCAATGTAAACGTATCGAAATATCCAGAATGCTGTACTTTTTAATATTTTTAATGTTTTTTGTTTACGTAATCAATCAGGAAAATTCAGAAACTCAGAATTTGTGGCAGTAAGGTTTACAATTTCGCCTTACAAATTTAATACCTGGCACACAGATTGAGTTAATATGCAATGTTGTAGTGTTTTTCCAGTAACAAAAGAATTATTGTTAAGAAGCAACATTTTCAGAACTAACTTTAGTGTCAGACAATGGTAATAATGAAAATTTCTTTTAGAAACACATGTACAGGATCATTATAAACGAGCATCCCAACTTTGATTGTCTTTTCAAAGAAAATTAAACAAAGTGCGACTTTGTTGTTCATTGGAAATCAAAAATGACCTTTGAAAATTTAAATTTAATGCAGTTGTAAGTGCTCATTATGAGTCACTCCAGAAATATGAAGGATACCGAAGCAGTGCGATAATTCACCTTACAATTTTTTAGGCATGAAAATGATGTGAATTTTAGATATGCATGCAAGAAAGTAGTTGATTTTCTTATGGGGTGGGTCAATCAGAAGGTGTTTTTTCCCGCGTTACTAACTGACGTTGATAATCTGATTTGTATGTCTGCAAGCTTTCAAAACATCACATCAAAGATGCTGAAAAAGAATGGGATGAGCTATTGTATTGTCTTGATATCATTCCTATTTTTGGAGACACTTTTAACAAACACATAAATATTTTAAATTTAAATACTCTGTTGTTATTCCCAAATTCTCATGAACAGCAGGTTTTTAATTCAATTTTTAGTAGCCTCCCCCAAAGTAGCTATATTCATTTATGATCATCCCGTATAATAAAACTCTGATTCTAATAACCGCTTCTGGATGTTCTGTATCTTATCCTCCATAGCTCAATTGTTAGATGAATATATGCATTTTTCTAGGTATTCGAGTGGCAATTTCAATAGTATGATAGTAAATGAATAAATAGAGCTTTGTTACAGTCAGACTTTGCTATACCTCGTCTATTCACTCGCAAGCCATTCATGCCATACTATTCATGTTTTTAAACCCAAATTCCTCAAGGAAATACTCGGATTTATTTTGTATACTATCATTTTAATTAGATAGAAATAGCAGCACATTGAGGGGCGCGGTAGCCTGGTTCGTAGAATTCGAACTGTGTACATGGCGGCTAGTGCACGCATAAATCTGTCGTCACCAAAAGTCCTCCAAAATGAGATAATACCACTGATGGTACTGGATTAGAGGTTATTGCTCTCTGACTCGAATCTGAATCATGATCTGTGGTTGAGTAAATGATATGCTTGAATGAAGTCTGCTCTGTGAAAAGGACTGTGACGCATGAATAGCTAAGACATTCTTTTTGTCTGAAAAAGATGAAACTACGAAACAAGAGACGCAAAAACTTAGCTTAAAATAGCTATTTTTGTTAGCTATACTTGTCTATGACATGTTACATGACCAACAACAGCAACAACTACACTATTAAGATTTTATAACGGAATACTTTGCTTATAGTTAAACTCAAACATCTTAGTACAGTTAATAACAATTAAAAAGAACCATTTAACTATAACCATTAACCTATATCACCAATAATTTCTCTTACATGCAGTAATTAATTCGTTATTCTTTCCAATAGGTTCAAAATTATAAATTTTAAATTTCTATAAGTTTGTAAATCATTCCTATAGAGATGTTTTGATGATTAAATAGATCAAACTGTAGATTTTAACTACTTTAAGTCACTTTCTTCCGCTCGAACAAGAAAGTTGCTAGCACAGTAATCACGGAGATGATAGATGGGAAGAGTTACCTGCGTTTCGGTGAGCATGAGGTTTGTGGCCACTTCGAATCTCTTGGGCCTGGACAAGTACTTGTTCATGCGGAACTGGTTCTCGAGCTCCAGGAGCTGCTGGCTCGTGAACGCCGTCCTAGGTCTGCGGGTCTTGCCGAGGACGTTCGGCTGACCCTGCCCTGGAAAAAAGAGATCGTCTGCTTAAAATTAGTCTCCTGGTTGATAGTTTCCATTTCATACACAGAGCACAATTTTTAACAGCTTACACATTTTACACTTTTTGGCACTTAACAAATAAATATCTTCCATATTTTAACTCAGGTATATTCCATACTTTGTAGTGGCCCTAAATGGGTATGGTAACATAATATTTCGGACCCTTGTGTCTTGAAAACACTGGAAGGGGCTCTTCTGCAAAATCTTCAGGATTGCAAAAACCTTTATGAACTGAAATTCTTGATTGGTATATTATAAATTAATATACCTTTTGTCAATTCCTTTTTATTTATCTCTAGACCTTTTGACTGCTAGCTTTTCTTATTTAGTAAAATTAAAGGGCTTTGATACCAAAAAAAAATTTATATTTTATTTGTACAATAAACTTATATTTTCGCTATTTACTTTGCGGAAAGTAAAAAAAAAGGCATAATTGGTCAAGTTCTTGATACAGGGAAGGGTGTTAAAATTTTATTTTCTGTTATCACTTGAAAATTTTGTGTGAGAAGGCTCAAATGACAATTGATAGCGCATCTAAACATCATGATTTTAAAGTAAAATAAAATAATTTTAAATGGATGCTGTGGTTAAGGATAAAGAATATTGTCTTGAGAAATTTTCTATCACAAAAATATTCCAGTTAATTTTTGGGAGGCTTTTGAGATTTCTCTCAAAAATGGGAGCTTGTGGGAGTTGGAGGGAATGGAGTGATAATTGCTCATTAGCAACTATCACTCCGCATCTAAACATCATGATTTTAGACCGAAATAAAAATTTGTAAAAGGGATGCTTTGGTTAAAGGTGAAGAATACTGTCGTGAAAATGTTTTATCACAAAAATTTTACAGTTAATTTTTTGGGGGCTTTTGAGATTTCTCTCAAAAATGGGAGCTGGGGGGATGGAGGAACAGTTGCTCACTAGAAATGAAATAAAGATTGTTGAAATCAGTCGAGGAGTTCAATTCAAGGAATTCTTTCTTATTTGTATTCGTGGAGAATGAACAATAAATTAATATTTATTCGATGTTCACCCGAAAAAGGGAAAACAGTGGGGAAGGAAATCCTAATTATTTCTAGTCTATTGGTTCATAATGCTTCATTGTGCCATTTTGTTTTAACTAATAGTATGTAAAATGTCATTTAAGGAAATCTTGTCTTAAAATCGAAGAATCCCAAACTGTTAACAAACACTTAACTATTTGTTAATAATTTGGGAGAAGAGCATTGTTTCATTTAACTGATTGTAGGCAAAAAGATATTCAATGAAATATTATCTCAATTTTGATATTTGATTTTGATTCCACAAGTGTAATTGTGTATCGAATTTTTATTTCAATTGATTACGAAAAAGGCGTCTAAAATACAAATTTTAATATGGATATTATTAACTGCCAGTCAAAGATGAATTGTCCAAAATTTCATCAATATTCAGACTTCATTGTTAGTTTCGATGTGAATGCTAAAATTGAATTGAATTTTAAAAATTCATCATCGCCGGATTCAATATTACGCCAAATGTTAATGTTTCGTTACTATTGCACGTTAATGCCAAGAAGTTATGAGGAATAACTCCCTTTATTATGCTAGAAACTTTTTAGGAAACTACTTCCGATGGTTTAATTTTCCAATCAATCAATCGAGAGTTTTTATTGCTTTACAAAATACTTTATATAATAAAAGAAAAGAAAACACTTTTAAAAAATACTTTGAACTTTTAACAAGTGAGATTATTCAAACATTTCAAAATTTCAATTTGTAGTAGTTATCAAAGTAATTTTTCCTGTCATTTCAATATAACTATTGATTGAATTATTTTTTAACAATTAATTTTTAAACCATAATTGGCATCACTTTATTTATTAAAATTACTTCGTGTTAATTTATTTTATCTGTTACTCAATTATTCAATTTGTTGAATATTGATAAAAATCATTATTGCGATTTTTAATTACAAAATTGACTTATCTTGATGTACTTTAGATATTCACTGTTTTCTTATCTCAAATTACTATTTCTTCTCTCTTATGACTTCAACTTTACTGCACACCGGAATTAAAATCCATCTATCTAGCTTGCTGCAATTTTTATTTATTCATTTTATTGTTACAACATTTTAATGAACATGAAGTTCGACGAAAATCTGTTATTTTCCATTTCACTTGTTTTCATATTCCATTAATAACTAACTTCTACCAGAAATTTCTCCTGAATCAACATTCTACAGCAAATTCTCCCCTCCTCCCCACTGTCCACAATCGCAGGTGTCTTTAAGCAGGTGTGAAAACGATAACAAGCCCTCGAACGGGCGGTTGTAATAGAGCGCCCATAAATCACACAATGTCACTCCGAGTTGACAGATTGGCGATAACGCCAATCCGCCATTATTTATTTACTCGCCAACAAAAGAGGAGCAAATGGCGCGGTAGCCATATTGGTTCTCCGATAAGCAAATTGTTTTACGACAGCCAATAAAGCGGCCAGTCGAATCCAAATGTTTGAGTGAGCGGACGACATGGCAGAATTAACTGGATTGTGACACACACACTTCGCGATGCCTGGGCTGTCTTGCTGTCCACGGTTCGTTAATTCCACGGACGCATTTCGAATAATTTGAGGTCCTGTGTTTGTTGGAGACGAGGGATAGTTGGGTGGATAGATGAATTCTAGGTTGGCAAGAATTGCTGTTCAATGGCGTTGTTAAGGAAAGCGATGTTTATTGCTTAACATTCGTTGAAGATTGGGGAATTGATGTGTAGTGTAGAATTTCGATAGATTTTTTTTCCTTGGATACAATCAGAAAATATAGTAATGGTCAAAGCATTAGAACTCGAGATTTTGACGAAATTTGATGCATTAAATTTGTGGACTTCTATTAAATTTTACTAGAAATATGTTGTTAGGAAATACGATTGACTGTAAAAGTACAAGTAAATACAAAAAGAGCAAAAGGCTAGATTGATAAAATTTCGATCCATAATTTTAGCTTCCAAAATGCAGATTCGCATCAAATATAATTAGTAAATTTTGGTGTACAACTTTAGAAATAAATGTAATTTTAAAAAATTGGGGCTCAATTTTAGCATGTAAATTGTAAATTCGTCGCAAATGTAATTGATAAAATATGTGCACAATTTTAGCATAAAAGAAACAGATTCGCGTCAGCTGTAATTGTTAAAATTTAGTGCACAATTTTATCATTTAAAATGTAGATTTATATCAAGCGTAATTGATAGATTTGTTTCAAGTGTAAATGATAAAATTTTGTATATAGTTTTAGCATCTAAATTAATTATAGATTCACAACAAATGTAGTTGGTAAAATCTGGCACACAATTTAACATCTAAAATGTAGATTTGACTCAAATGATAGATTCGTCTCACTTTTTATTGTTAAAAATTGGGCACAATTTTAGCCCCAATTGTAGTTTCGTAGTAAATGCAATTGATAAAATTTGAAGCACAATTTTAGCATATAAAGTGTTGATTCGTATCGAACATTGAAATTCATCCATGAAAGGGTTGACTGTCTAAACATCTGTGTGTTTATAAATGAAATAACTTAAAAACGCATAGATTTAAATACATGAAATTTGGTGCCTGGTTCTTGATATTACAATTGCAATTTTGTGTAAATTTTTGTCTTTATTGATTGTCAAAAAGGCTTTCAACTACGTTCATTCCCAATTCATTCTCACATTCATTCAAAATACTATGCAGTACGAAACTGAGAAAATAAATACCTTAGTCTCATCTTTCTTGATTCACAATTGAAGCATATATATTTACATATATTGTTACTTTGACTTAATTTTAGCACTCCATGCATGTGAATACCCAAACTTTTCTTTGCTCGACTGACGCAAATACAAGTATGGGTACTGTAGGACCCTTATGAAATATGCATAACTGGTTCATGCATCAATATCTTCAATGGACTTCAAAGACTGCGTATTTTTAATAATATTTATGTTATTTTTATGTCATAATATTTATTGGGAAATTATTATTATGACAAGAAATTCCAGTGAATATATCTCGTATTTAGGAATTTAGTATGTGTAAATTCCATTGTTGCTCAAAAGTTGTTATGCGAATGTGAATATTCTAAACAAATTGCTGAATGACTAAAGGCCGGAAAGGACTGACTTTAAAATAGCCAGAAAGTAATTTCAGAATCGGAACATTGTTCCAAAAATTTTATTCTCTTTCTAATAGTAAGGATATAACACTCTGTCTAGATATGGAATGCTGCGCATCACAAACTTAGACTTTTAAAAATATCCCCCATTTCTGTTGAAGATTTTCTAGATTTTAGAAGTTACTTGGCATTACTAGAAGATAATAATTTCCATTATGCTATTTGATATAACGCAAATTCAGATTTGCCTAGTAGGAGACATTAAATTTCTCAATCTGCTTACGATATGAAATTTTGCGCTTTGGACAAAATTGGATCTGCCAAGTGGATTCAAATTCAAATTGCTCTCACGACAGGAAAATAGGGTAAGGTGGAAAGGGAACAATGCAATCAAAGGTGTATTTTCAAGTATAATTCCGATTTTCGAGTATAATTGCATACTCTTACTTGTTTTATGTTTCATAGTTGAACGAAAGAAAGCCTAGTGGGCTTTCTAGAAGGTCTTCCTTTCAATAAATGAGTGAATATTTTGGTGCAGATTAGCAATTTTTGTATTAAAACTACTTGCACAATTTATTTTTTACAATTTGTTGCTTTTTTCAATTCCTACTATTACTTTACATTCTTTCTCTATATATTTATATATCTTATTCAATTTTTCAACATTCATAAAATACTTTTTATTCATCCACTCGAGTTCAAATACATTTTTAAGCTGGTAGTGGATAACACTCGATGCTAATACATATTTTTTCCAAATATTAATTCATTCATTAAATTTGACTCATTTTTAATACTTTAAATAGAGTTTTAGCGGTTTGTTATGAAAAGTGAAATCAACAGGCAGTAACTCAATCGGTAAAATGCAAGGATTTATGTATTTTTCACGTGAAGATAAATAATTAGATTTCAATTCTTGCGAAAAATCAATAATTTTTTTGATACTTAATAATTGTTTTTGAAAATTATATAATAAAACTTAACAAAATAAAATTTTCCTTTGTTGACCTAAGTAGGAATTGAATTTTAATTTTTTTCAATATCACTTGTTTTGATCACATCATAACATGCTTATGAATACACAGACCAGCAGATGGCCCATTTATAGACAGATTTGGCCCAAAACTTGATGCTGATCTATAATTTAATAACAGAAATGTGCAAAAATTTTAAGGTTGTTGCATTGTCAATCTTTACTCATTTGCACATTGACATACAAATAAACTTCACAAAAAGAATCACGGTCCCGCTTTATAAGTAATAAGTTAATAACTTAAGTAATACCTTTATTTTAAAGTCCTACCACTTACTAAGTAATCTCATTGCCATTCTATTACTCCATTCATCTGTTCTAACGGATCTTAAGAATCTTAAGTTCAAGCACTTTATGACACTCCCCTCAAATTGGCAAAGACTTAGTACTAAGTTTTGGATCTGAGGCCGAAGGACTCTACATCCGATGTAGAATGGGCGCCATTTAAACAAGTACAATGCACGTTAAGTCAATCGAATCTTGGGATGCAGAATCTTGTAGTTTCCGCGTCGTCTTCGTTATCTGACCGTAGTTCAAAATTGCGAGGTCTGTCCCAAAATAGTCCTGGTGTTATTTTAGATAAGGTGTTAATAATACATAAAGGTATTATGAATTAAACTAATCTCACAAACGTATATAATTTAAACTTTGAAAGAAATATTAAAATTCTGTGTTGAGAAGACCAATGAAATTTTATCCGTCTAACTGAAAAAGCTTTTGAGTTATCATTTTCATAGATAAATATAATTCTAAAAATGTGTTTTTTACAACCCATGAGTACAAACTGGGCTGGTACAAAATCTGCTAATGGAATTTGTTATGGATTTATTTCTTTTCGTACAATTCATATAAGAAAGTAAAAAAAAATATTTAACAAGACTTTCATGAGGAAACGCAAGATAGAAATTTGTGCAAGCTTTGTTACGTTAAGGAGATAGTTTCATAATACAATAAAAAGTGTGGTCTCTCTTGACGAAGTCAGGGACCAAAAAGTAGTCTCTCTCGTCTTTTAATAGACGATTTGATCTTGTATTTGATACTTTGATACTATCTGAATTTTTTGGGTAAATATCCAGCTTAAAGTTTTATTATTATTTGGTGGATTTTTCCCGTATTTTGATTGGAGAAGATAGAACGGAATTTTTTCTTATTCTTAATTCATATTTTTAATAAGATGGCTGAGAACGTAAGGATATTTTTTCTAATCTCAGCGTCTATTTTTTTGATGATTTTAATATTTTCCATGTGTAAAGTCTATGAGAAAGTAATGACTTCATCATAGACATCTAAAAAATAAATCTTTGAGTTGATACAAAAAAGGTATGAAAGCTAGAAAATCTAGACTATTTTTTGATATTCTTCTGTTTCTTTTCTACCTGCATAAGAATTAC
>JAPMOQ010015163.1:159695-199761 GCA_026543055.1 Argiope trifasciata | reverse complement strand
GCGAAATAATATTAACTAATTAATTATTAGTGCAAGAAATACAAATAAAGATAAATAAATGCGTTTATTTCCTGCATGTTTCTCATAATCATGAATTACTTGAGTATTCTTTGTATGAATCTAAAATTTTTTTGATATAGGATAAGCACTCTTTTAAAATTCTGTAGGGTTTTTATTTATTATTATTATTATTGCACTTTATTTTGGATGAGAAAGAAGATAATAACACTAAAATGAACTGTAACTTGAAATTTAAAAAAAACCTTGGAAATGTACCTACCGAAAAGGACACTTTTATTTTATTAAACAATTTAATTACTTTAAAAACAACCAGGCACAGAAAAATAAATAATTTTGAAAATAACTTAAATATATCAGAAAAGATACATAAAATTATTTCACCGCAATATGATCTGAAACTAATGTAATAACAAAATATTTTTAAAGCAATAAACAGCACCAAATTTTGTATAGATTTTACATTTCTTTGCTTTAACTTCTGGTCTTTTATTAGTTAGTTAATTATTTAGTTCAATCATTCGAAAAGCTTTTTTAATAATAATAATAATAACAGAACTTTTATTAAATATTAAAATTATATTCATAACTTAATCCTATATATTGTAACTTGTATTATTATGTTGTTGTTTTTTGCTTCCAGAACGTGTAGTTGTTGCCATTCCTCTGTAGATGTTCTCCCTCTAATAACAATAGGTATAAACCAATCCTGATTTTGTTCATTACAATTCAAGTATGGTAATATCTCTTCAAAAATATTTCTTCGAAACCAATTTTTTTCTTTAAAATTTATTGATAATCAAACTATTAAGGAATGCACTGTTTAAATTGCCCAATACAATGTGTACGTATCATAATAATATGAAATTCAGCGTCGTTTAAAATCGTCTAAATTAATTCAACAGAACAAAAAGAAATCTATTTTCAAAGTTTTGAATTTAGTTTAATTTCCGATGCATGTTCATGAATTAAAAATATGATGTCTAAATATAAACCTCAAAGCTATATATAAGCATAATAAATATTTTTCTTGCTTCTAAATTTTTTTCACGGAAGTAATTTTTTATTAAGTCTCAAACAAAAGAACAAAAATTTCTCCACCTATTCTATCTGTATCGAATACAATCTTACATTTAATGGTTCAAGTATACAAAATTATAAGTGACTGAATCGCTTGAATGACTTAATGTACGTTTTTATGCATCTATCTAAACTTCATATACCTTTATCAATTAATTATTGATGTCAAGATCCTGTTCTAGATTAATTTAATAGATATAATAATATACAATTTACTGTTTCTTATTCTATGAGCAATAGCAAAACGTTACAAAAAAGTTGATTTGTTTTTTCTGAAAAAAAATCATTATTCCAAAATTTATGAATTTGCAATACTTATAATTTTTTCTCTTTTTGTGTTATATAATAATTTTCGAAATCTATACTTATAATAAAGCTCAATGTGTGTGTGTGTGTGTGTGTGTTGGCGCTCTACAGACCAGACCGTTCGACCTACAGCTACCAAATTTGGTACATGTATACCTTGGAGGTCGGGAATGTGCACCTCGGAGCCCTTTTTTTTAATTTTTAATTAGAATTTGAATTAATTAAAATTTAAGCGAAATTTCGACGTTTTTCCATTATAACTTCCGAAAATATTATTGCACAAACATGATTTTTATATCAATTTAAAGATAAAAAAATTAGCTTTCTAACGGTATCAGTTTTTTAAATTTATAACGCAAGCTTTTATTTTTAACGAATTTTTAAAGAAATATTTTAACTATGTTTTTATCACGTGACTGGATAAAATAAAAGAATGCCGGAAGTTCAAATTAAAAAGCAACAACTATCATCGCAAATCAAATCTAAAGAAATACAACTTTCAGCACGTGACTGGATAAAATAACATAAATATAAAATGTGATATCTTCTAAAAAAAATAAATGCAAGGCAAAGGATTCTAAGAAATCGTTTGCAATATTTATATCATTAATTCCATAAATTATCTTTATTTACAGTAAACCTGATTGAATTTAGACAGGATATGCATTGAAATCCCGACTTAATGGCATATTTATGTAATCGTTTGCATTATCTGTATCATTAATTCAATAATTTTTTACCTTTTTCGCTTTCTTTAAAAAACATTTTAACATTTTGGCAATATCACCGAAAAAAACATTTTTAATATTTTGGAAGCATAATTGATATATTATTAGAGCATTAAACTCAAAAAGTTTTTCCGAATAAAGTTACCGACTCTTTAACTACTAATAACTGAATCTTTTAACTTTAACTATTTCTTAAATTTTGGCTAATGAATATGGGATTTAATTAGAAATTTTAGAACGCATTACTCATGGCGAACCAGCTGGTCGCCAAAGGCGGCTAGTATTAAATAAATTCAAACCCAACCTTCTTCAGAACCAATTATTTAACCAAAATGAAACCAAAAATGAAATAAATCATCAATTTCAGATTGGTACAAAAAATCAGTTTCCTAAGTCACGGGCCAAAAGTCACAGATCAATGAATAGTCATAGCTTCAATCTCGATCGTTCATACAAGTTAGCAGTTAGCAATTTTTCGTAGATAAATTTAATTAAATAAAATCGCCAATTTCAAGAAGAAGAAGATTAAGAGAAAGAGATAGAGAAGAATTTCTATTTTTATTGGCATTAAAGTTGAGAATTAATGTTCTATCGAAGCTTATTTAAATTGAATAAACCATTTACATGTTTAAAAAATATTTTTTTTCGATGTTTCGGAATTGTTGTCCATTAATGAAATGAAATATATCTTTTAAAACAATTCATAGTACAATTTAAAAACAGAAAAAGAAGAAAAATCGAAATGTGCCTTTTGCAGAAATTAACATCCAGTATCCCATCAGAACTAAAATGAACGAGTAAAACTAACTAAATTAAAATGAATTCTTTTTTTTTAGGACGCTCAAAGAATAGTTTGTAAAACAGAAGACAACAACGTTTCAACGTATCTTTAATAGAAGCCTCATCTAACGTTAGTTATTGAAATTTCAATGTAATAAATAATTTACTTTGTAATAGTTTAAAAATCAGAAAAATACTACTATAAATTATTCATTCATAAAGTTAACAACTAATATTATATCCAGACTAAACCATATTAAAGGACTTTGTCGATTTAGAATTGTTCGAAAAACAGAACTTAAAATTTCATATTAACCTTTCATGGCAGTGAGCAATTAATATGCAATCCAAAGTAAACGAAATTAAATAAATTATTTGCTTTAGAACTATTCAATGAATAGTAATCTCTTCAGATTCACAAAATACAACCCCCAAGACAAAAGGAACAAAGCCTTCTACTCCGAAATTTAACCTAACTCCAGCAGGAGCAAAATTAGAGAAACTCGAGTCTTTCTTCAAAAAAAAAAAGAACGCCGCCATTCCTTCAAAATTCGCTAATTCGTAATCCTAACTTCAACCCAAACGCTCATTTAAATGACCCAAATAGCTATTAAGTCATTTCCAAAATTAACAAAACACCCTTTTAATCATTTCGCCGCTTTTCCATCGAACCTCCATCCTTATTCAAATGAAGGCGACACCATTTTTGGCTTCGCCAATTCTCTTGGCATGTATTTTCATTCACGCGTCAATCAAACCCGCAGGCCCCGCCTTCTCTCTTCGTCTCCCAGCCAACCAGCGTCGCTATCGATCGAGGAGCCGCGTCGTAAATAGCGGCTAAAGTGTTACTCCAGAGACGAGTAAGAGTTACCATACTAATTAAAGACGAACATACGACATTTGCATAATCTACTCAATTTGCAGAGAAACTCGCAGATTTTACATTTCATAAGTTCCGCTGCTGATTGCCTCATCTACATACTCTACGGCGACCTTTATTTATTCAACGCTATCAGCAAGCCACTATATTTTTAAGTTATCGGCTGCAGAATCTTTGGAATTACCTAGGCTATGACTGTAACAGTGCTCGCTGGAGCGTCTGGGGATTTGGGGAAGTTACTGAAGAAAATATTAAATACGGCTGCAAAAATTTCGAGAGAAAACTTGTTGCAGCGTTTGAAGTTTTTTGAAAGACTTTTAACTTATGAACTTTAGCTATAGATATTTTCTTATTTTTATTTTTTATTGTTATTTTTACTTTACTGATATGCGTTTGATGCAATTCTCAGTGCTCTTTTTTATATAAAATGAAAAAAAGTTTTAGACTTTTTTATTCTTTTTTTGGCGGAGATGGAGGGCAATTTAAAATTCTGAGAAGGTTTTTAAAGAAATTTGATTAAAGTTTGTGATGAATGTTTGTTTTATCATATATGTAATATTTCATATTTTTTAGCACTTTTGAAAAGCCATATAAAACTTTTTCTCTCTCAATAACATTAATAAGATTGTAAATTTAACACTCACTTTTTAGTTTTCATTAAAAATTTATTTTACTGCATTAGTTAATATTTCAGAGCATTTCAATAAAATGCACTGCTTCTCACCAAATATAGCTGAAATCAATTTAGGAAAAACTTAAAATGATCAAGTTATTAATTTTGAAGTTTTAGAAGAAATTTAAATACTCAAAAATATTATTTCGGTCACCTTATGCCTATAAATTAAAATAATACAACTTAAATGAATCTTGCATTCAAATTAACATACTTTTAAAAAGTCAACGATCAAGATATGAACATTTTACAATAAAATATTTAGTAAAACAGTAATGATTTTTTGTACCTTTTAAATTATCAATATAAATAATTTAGTTTCAAACTCATTTTTTGACATAAAAGATTCTTCATGGATAAATTAAACTGTTAATATGAGCAACAAAAGGAAAATTCGAAATTGGTATGGCATAATCTGTATACATTACTGTAACAAAACTGTTGGCAATTTTGCTGTTGTTAATTGCCAGACAATGTCTTAAGACAATGTCAATATTAAGTCAGACAATGTCTCCATTGTCTGACTTAGTCAGATCAAATCCAAAAACCCAAACAAGAAGGTGA
Source organism: Argiope trifasciata (assembly GCA_026543055.1). Taxonomy (NCBI): domain Eukaryota; kingdom Metazoa; phylum Arthropoda; class Arachnida; order Araneae; family Araneidae; genus Argiope; species Argiope trifasciata. Next base: position 194,732 of record JAPMOQ010015163.1, on the reverse strand, counting down.
AAAACGAGGTGGGGAGAGGAATAAATTTATCCCCAAAAAAGTCCGAAACAGTCATGAATGGGTTCCATAGTCATTAAATACGGCGGTAAAAATTTCGAGAGAAAACGTGTTGTGATCGGCGCACATTCAAATCAGGGAAGCTTCCGAGGTTTATGCATAGGGCCTCGTCCGATAAGCAAGCCACAGTCTCCTTTTTCTCTGAAGACATTGAAAATTTTGTAGTGTTACATCAACGGTTTTAATTACTTTAGTTACTATTGCCAAATTAGATGAACTATTAAAATCTGCTGAGCTAAATAATGTTCAAATAATCGCTTTACAAAAAACCAAACTGAAGGTAACTGCAAAGTATAGAGGATGTAACATCTTTAGAAAAGACAGAGCCACAAAGAGTGATGGAGGTCTAGCCTTCTATATAAAGGACGTCAGGTACCAAAGCATTGATATTGATGCAGATAAAATTTCAGATCTTGGAATTCAGGGTATTAAAATTTTGTGGAGAGGCAAGCCTCTAAACATCTTTAACGCCAGTCACCCTTCTAATCATAAATCGATTTGCAATTTTAAAAATATCTAATGATATTAAAATACCTTCGAAATTTTCATATAATCATTTTAGTAAGAATTCCGAGATTTCAAATAACTTTTTATAAATAAGTTAATTACTTGAACAAATTGAACAAAAAATATATGGTAAAGTAATTATATTTGAAACCGTTATGAAGGTGGATCCTGATTAAGCAATTTTGTTCTCGTGTGTATTAGTTGCTTTCCTCCATAAAAATGTTCAGTGAAAGGCTGTTTTGATTAAACTTTGTGGTAACACTATCTTCATCTTATGATGTAACGGCTTTTGCAAGGTAGTTACAGTTATCGTTCGTTTCTGAAGTAGCTGGAAAACGTTACTTGCAATGCCTATGCTGAATGCATTCCAAATGGCATTTTTTGACGATAGTACTTCAGTAAGGGGTGGAACGCAGAAAGTAGTGCGAATACTAGTCCTTCTAATTTCTCAAATAATTTAAGCTTGCTCTACTGGAAATTTAAACATCTCCTCCCTTCTCGTTTCATCTTAAACTTTTATTTGTCTGTTTTGATAAAACAAACGTCTCCTAACGCGAGCGCAAAAGTGCGAAAGGTTTCCGAATCCGAGAATAAATAGGCCGGTTAACTCTCAAACTTACCTGACAATTACAAGTGAGTGAACAAGTACTGGCTTAAATTTATTGTGTAACCTATTTGATAAAAAAAAAAAAACCGCAATGCCAGGTCAAGCTATTACAAAGTGGTATAGCATGTTTGAAAACAAACTGTGCTATAAATCTGCAATGTTGCCTTGCAGCAAAGTTTAACGATAAACCTAGCGTCTCTTTGACAGTTTTGGTGATAGAATTGCCATTGACAAAATTATAGATTTATAACAAAACAGACTGATATAGATGACAGTGGGTGCGAGGAAAGACTGGAGATAGGTTCTCCCATGACAGACTCTGCATGCAATTTCTTTACAGGAAGTAATGAAAATTTGTGCTACACATCGTCGAATGTTTAAATAACGGAAGTAGTTGCGCCGAAAAGCGGATTTTTTTCTAGAATCTTTATAGTTTATTATTGTAATTATTTTTTAAAAGCAAAGGAACTAATTTTTAGAATGAACCTCGTATTTTGTTATTTAATAGAATTATCTATACTTATAATAAAGCTCAATGTGTGTGTGTTGGCGCTCTACAGGCCAGACCGTTGGACCTACAGCTACCAAATTTGTTACATGTATGCCTTGGAGGTCCGGAATATGCACCTCGGAGCTCTTTTTTCGAATTTTTAATTAGAATTTAAGTTAATTAAAATTTAAGCAAAATTTCGACGTTTTTCCACTATAACTTCCGAAAATATGATCGCATAAACATGATTTTTACATCAATTTAAAGATTAAAAAATTGGCCTTCTAATGGTATCAGTGTTTTAATGTATAACTTAAGCTTCTATTTTTAACGAATTTTTAAAGAAATATTTTAACCATGTTTTTTTAGCACGTGACTGGATAAAATAAAAGAATGCCGGAAGTTCAAATAAAAAAAATTATCGTCGCAAAATAAATCTACAGAAATGCAACTTTCAGCACGTGACTGGATAAAATAAAATAAATATAAAATGTGATATTTTCTTTAAAAAATAAATGCAAGGCAAAGGTTTCTACAATCGTTTGCAATATTTATATCATTAACTCAATAAATCTTCTTTATTTACGGTAAACCTGATTGAATTTAGACAGGATATGCATTGAAATCCCGACTTAATGGCATATTTATGTAATCGTTTGCAATATCTGTATCATTAATTTAATACTTTTTTTCCCTTTCTCGCTTTCTTTAAAAAAACATATTTAATATTTTGACAACATCACCGAAGTTTTTTTTTTTATATTTTGGAAGCATAACCGATGGTTAAAACTGACTGATTTATAAAATTAAAGAATATTATTTGGAAAAGGTGTACTTTTAGAACTTTCCGTCCATCATCTTAAAGAAAATATTAATTTCAGGTCAATCAATGCCCGGAATTACTTCAAGGCTAATGAATATGTGATTTAATTGAAAATTTTAGAACGCTTTACTCATGGCGAACCAGCTGGTCGCCAAAGGTGGCTAGTGTTAAATATAAGCTACATAGATGTAAAAAAAATTTCTGTATAACGGAGATTTTTTTAAAATATCTGCCAAATGCCATTTTGTAAAATTAAATCCTAGAAACAGATTTGTTGTATAAGAATCATGTACTGAAAGGAAAGTATTTAGCAAATATTTGAAAGTAAGCTTGGGGAAAAAGAATGGAAGCACACGATTCTTTTATCATCATAGATATTCAAATAACATATAGCAGATCAGCATTTGTTACTATTTATTTCATAAAGTAATAAATGTTTCGCATTCGATTACTTATATAATACAGTAATGCTCATAAAAATTGTTTCCAGCTACTTAAAATCTAGCACATATTTCATTCAAAAACTTACTATTCTGAACTTAGATTCTTTCGTATTTGTGAAAAGGCGCATCACACAAGAGAAGAAAAAGTGATGCATCTTCATCAAAGATTCAGCTTAATGAATTTTCTTATAAAGTGGGAAAATGAAACAATACAAATTATTGTCACCAAAAAAAAGGGAAAATAAAGTAATAATAAATTACAAAATCTGTATGTTATATTTGATTATTCGCACGAGAAAATATTTACTATTTCATATTCTTTCCCCTTTTTTTAAAAAAATCCCAATTCTGTTAGTGTTAATTTAAATGGAGGACAAAAAAAAATTATAACCAGCAAACGCAACATTCTTACAAACTGTCTTTTCTTAACAGATTGCTTACATTACGTACAACGAAAATCGTACACCTGCACATACACAGAAAGATAAAAGACAAATATAGTGTTTGATGGATATAGATAACTCCTAGGAATCACATCAGAAGCAGGACAAAAAGTTCCAGAATAGTAGTTGGTTCTTGCTACTTTGCAAGGTTCTGAAATTCTGTAGTTCAATTACCCTTTATCGATGATGGGGCGTGCCTTCTAAGGGAGTGGTTGTACCGTGAATGGTGATGACCTTTAAACTTCGGCCTTAATTCCTGTCAATGTTACCGCTTCCAGTTATTTAGATTTTCCCAAGTGCTTTTGAATGTCACCAGAAAAAATATATGTTTCCAGGGCCGGAGTTAATGTTTATGTATATCCAAGAATAGAGTTGGGAGTATTATCATACAAAATGGAGAATTTTGAGTGTTGCTTCGTAGTAAAGAGAAGAAAACTGAATACCTATTCAGACTTCATGCCTTTAAATGGATGGATTCAAATTTGATAAATATTTGCGATTTTGGTATTAATGTTACATTAAAAATTTAATTTATCTAATGATTGTGTTTCGGATGTTATGTTTATAATAAATAAACAAACGAACGAACAACATGGCATTCTACCCATTAACGGATTTAATTCAAGATTTGATGTAGGTATAGAGTTCTGGTTCTAGTAATAAAATTATGTGCTATGTTTCATTTATCTAAGTTTATTCGGTTTTTTAGTTACTGTTTTCACATTCACACGAATGGACGGATAGACTTTAGTCAGAAAATTCATTCCAATATTTCACATATCTTTAGTTTAGTTGTATAGGTCATGATCCAGATATTCAGAAGATCAGAAAGATATTCTTTTTTACTGCAGAGGGTTAAAAGTGGAAATTAAATAAAAACCAGAGGCCAATTAAAAAAAACCTTTTTAGTACTTTTTTTCTATGTTTTGCTGACCAGAAGATAACAACATATTTTATGTGTAAGAATATATTAATGCATCGATAATATTTTGAAAGAATTGTTCGGATTATTTATTTTTCTTTTAGTACTTCTTTGATAAATCAGATTTCATGCTAAAATGACTTCAGCAGAGCACAAACTTAATCTCTGAAGTGTTATCAGTGATGGTTATTTTTATGGCGTATGATTATCTCATGAACGAGGAATTACTTCAATTGTGAAAGTTGAAATTTATCATTGTCAGTCAGTCTCTTATCTCAAAGGAAATTGACAATAATGATGAGCTGAATACATCAAAAGGTATATTTAACTCAAAGTCATGATTTCATAATCGTTGTTTTCGATTTTACCTGGTTATTACTTATAACAGTTATTTATGTTTATGGGAAATTTCTATTTGCCATAATGGGAAACATCAAATTTTTCAAATTTACAAGCTAAGGCGGATTAAAAAATGTATTGCTATGTAATATTTAGTTGAAGTGCTTCTTTTAAATATATTAAATTCCACTTTGAACTTAACTTCAGCTCCTAAGTCTAATTTAGTTTCGTAGTATTCTTGTATACTTTAAAGAATGAAGAAATAGCATTTGTTGTTACATTTCCTTGAATTGAAGGATGTTGGATAGTTGAATACATTCTCAGTGTTTACCAGCAAATGGAGTTACCGGAATTGATTTCGTTAGTTCATGATAGTGACACATCGATTTACAAGTACTATAAGCACGCTTGAAATTCAATGTATGTTATTTTTTAAAAAAATTATCATTATTTTATCATCATTATTGATAGCAGTGTATTATTAAATTAAGAATTATCATTCCGAAAACTTCCAATACTCCCATTTCTAGAACCTATGCCCTTCGCCTTTCTTCCGGTTTATTGAATGTTGACTCAGAGTTATCTAACTCCATCCAGCATAGTTTCCCTTTCATAATGCGATATAAGTGTTATTTAGAAAACAAATAACTCGAAATGCATTCCTTTGTGTTTGGATTACCAGCAGTCAAACTGCTATTCACAGCAATGAATGAAGGTGAAAATAAACCAATGAGTGGATTCTCCCATCGACTTTCTCTCATACTAGCACAATCTGATATAATTTGAGCTAACCTATATTGCAAAATGGAGATTTGGCCTTCACTCCCCATCAATCGATTGAGCACAAAATTCAAACAGAGACCTATAATTTAGATGTAAATATCAGAGACCAAAGTTCATCTAGCTTGCTTGTCATGCTTTCTTTGATAATACTGGAATAGATACCTCGATAGAAAATTAACCTGGTAACTAATTCTAATAAAATCAAACACATCTCGATAATTTTACTGTTAAAATCACAGACCTTATTAACTTGTGGCCATGAGAAAAAAGGGTTTCATGCTCTCCCTATCAACATTATATATTAACTATTTACTACTAAATATAAACAAATTTGATATAGAAAATTTAATAATTTTTTAAATTATCAAATCATTTCTGAGTTTGAAAAAAAAATTGAATTTTGAGTAATATATATTATTTTGTATTTAAAGCAGCAGTAGTACTTTAAATTAATTTCTCCGATTGGCAGTTTAAATATAAGTATGATAAGCTGTCAGATTCAGTATGCAAATTCTCGCTTTCTCTGACGTTGCTATAACGACAATACTAACTATTTAATTGACAGACTGATGATGGAATATACCTTCTTAATGACCCTTTCAATGTTCCTAAATACCATACAACATATTTATTCAATTCGCAGTGACCATATCGTTGCCCGCAGAAATTTTTATTGATAAACTTTTTTTGCATAATCGTATCGGTATTTCCGCTGATTCAATCTAATTTAACTAATTATTATATTAATTAGTTGAATATTTGCCACTGCAGTTGCAAAAAGAGTGGAATTAAAGCCAAGTTCTGAAAGACCATATGTGGACTAGAGACAACCATCCCTCAAGAGATATCCCCTTCATTAGAGACTGGGTAATTCACCCGATGAAGTTTTTGAGCTGTACAATTGCTATGCCTACAGATTTAGAAGCCCGTACCCGGATTGTGCCACCTTCCATGTAACAACGATAATTTATTTTGAGGTAATAATTTTATTTAAATATATATTAAATATCTATATTCATTAAAAGAGTGGAATTTTAAGAAACAAACGATAATTTATGCCGATTTCTTTATTATTGAGGTTTTCATACATGGTCGCTCAACTCCATCTAATAATAAAATCAGTTCTGAAAAATGGAGACAAGCTTTATGATGAAGTTCAGTTTAGTTTAAATATATTAATGTCCCGTTTTAAAGCAACACTAAGGCTATTTTGGAACAGATTTTTAGTTTTTAGTTTTAGTTATATTAACGTCCCGTTTCAAAGCAGCACGAGGGCTATTTTGGGACGGACCTCGTAATTTTGAACCATGGTCAGATGACAAGGACGACACCTGAACTGGCACTCTCTTCTCCACTCACACCTTACCTGCGAGAGGACGTTTGGCCTGACAGATTTAACGTGCATTAGACCCACGTACACGACGATTCTTCAGTGAAAGCTGGTCTCGAACCTGACAGCCATTGGTTCCGAAGCCGAGACCTTACAACCAGACCACCTCAAACCATCATGTGGTGAATGTAAGTGTTCATGTACACTTACATTCATTATCAATTATAGACTATCTTGTGTTGGTCTTGGATATCACTCTTTCCTTTACTCCTCCTTCAAAATGCTTAGAAATTTCCAAAACCAAATGTTAGAACTTTAATTCTTTAAAAATATTTCAGCTAATATAATTTCATTAAAATTCCAACATTTAAATTTTTCTGTTGTACAGGATTATTACACCAAACTATAACGATAGGCGAAAAAAAGAATTATTACAAAGAACGCCATACACAGTATTTTAACATAATTTTAGTTTATTAATGATAATGTCTCACTTTGAAATAACAATCCGGTTATTATGGGATAGACTTCTTGATTTTTGATCAGCTTTTAGATACCTCTTCAGGGCTGGCACCCCCTTCTCCAAGGTTCTGCACAACACCAACGAGGGACATTTAGCCCCCTATATACGTGATTTAAACCCGTTTACAATGTGATTTTTTGATGGGCATCAGATTTGGAATCCTTGATTGCGGAAACTGCGATTTTAACATCAAGCCTCTGCATCCCCTTTTAATCATAATATATAAAATAATAATTGCTCAATGTGAGTTTTCTTGGTTACATGAGTAACATTCATTTCGCTCCCAACTGATGATTTCCCTTTGATTTGCCTTTAATTCATTCACTGTTACAAACAAAGGAAATCTTCCATGACATGAAGAAACCAGGACAAAAGAATTAATTTCGAAAAAGTTAGTCGTATGTCTAGTAAGTTTTTAATAATTAAATAAACATCAACAGCAAATAACATGGATCAAAGTATCCCAGACATTCGTGCTGTAATCCATTCACCATGAAATGTATCATAGGACGGATTCTACTGAGGAATCAAGTGAAGTCTCATAGAGAAATTATTTTGTGCACAAACAAAGCTTCAAACCTATTTCTGTCTTGCAATTCTGTATTCCGATTGGGACATTTCCACCCACCAAAGTATATCTATGTCGAATTTTTTAACTTTAAGTTTAAAGGTTTGACCTATAAAGCTCCGAAATTCACGTTAAGTCATACACATCCTCGTTTATTAATAGTAAAGATTTGTAAAGAATTTCTTTAAAGCACAAATATAATGCACATGAGGCAGAATATTATCATTTGCTTTCGTTATACCATTCACTTTGTGTCCTTCGTTACTTCTTTAATCTTTTCAGTATCTAATACAATGCACACAAGGAAGAATGTTATCACTTGCATTAATTGCTTTCCTTTATAACGGTGATATTTTTCATTTTGAGTGGATTGTAGCGTCTTTAATTCTTTTTGCATCATTTCATCTTTGATTATCCAACAGAAATAGTGACATGGTAAATACTTTCAATGAAATTATGAATTACTTTCTGTACTAAGTAATAAGATGACACCTTCTATTTTAGAGGTATTTTGATTCAAATAGAAATCCATTGAATGTTTGACTTATCTATGTATTTTAATTTTCGAATTGTAATCGTTATGAACAGTTTATTTTTTTATTACAATTATCAAAATTAGATAAATCGATGCACGTATGGCACTCCAGCAAATTATAAAGAAAATTATAATAATTAAAACAGAACATTTTTCAAAAACTATTTTTTATAAATGTCATAAAAGATGAGATAGTTCGGAATTGTAATTCTACGTACAAATGTAAAATATCAAATATTTAGTACAAAATATTGTTCCATGTATAAAATGCATAATATCAAATATGGAGTGAACGATCCTCGAATTATAATTCCATTTCGAAATTATATATCACATTCATATTCAAAGTGTTCGAATTATAAATCTATGAGTTAAATGTACAATATCAAATTTATAACTCAAATTATTTGAATAATAGTTAATAGAGTATATACTATTCAAATTGAATTGCAAACAGATATTTCTCTATTTCAATGGCAAAAGAATTGTTCGTCATAAATAGGTAGCAACAATGCACTGTAGATACTAAATTCGAATTCCTGCAATTTAGAACATCGTCACTAATCGGCTCCTTTGTATACATAATAACTCTCATTTGTTGGCGGCAGATATGCGTTAAATATATAATATACTTGGTGAGCTTTCCCATCATTGTGAACTCTCTGCTTTTTTCTTTCCCGTATACTAAATTGAGAATACTTTGCCCAAGAATTCGAGCTCAAAATGTTGGCGAATCTCCGCATTTTAGATTCTTATGGGACTGCTAAACATATTTTTGGAATTATGTCCGTCTAAATGAATACCAGAGACGAAAACCATTTTTAGATAAGTGGATTAAATTAAAAACATAATATCTAATACAAGTTTGTAGATTTTTAGCCAATTTTAAAAGGAAGAAATTCAGAGGAGTCTGTATGATCGGTTGTTAAAGTATAAAATCAACGATAATTACAAAACGAAGGAGATTATATGGGTAGAATTTGATACACAGATTCAACATCCGAAGTGTAAAAAGGGGTCAAACTTGTCTGTCGATCTATACATTCGATGCATGTAAAAGCAACAACTCAAAAAAGCATTGAGTTAATTAAATGAAATTTAATCTGCAATTTCGGAAATATATTTATACTTCTGTATCAAATATCAATTTTAGTCGATTGGCGAAAGAACATATATTATACGTTCTGATGTGTATTAAATGTATACTATCGACTGATCGCCAAAAAATATCGCATTTGAGATTCACACCAAAGCCGGATATTTCTTAAATGTTGTTCGCCAATGCAATTGAATCATTATATCAATTTTCTTTACTATATTACAAAGCATGCAATTCTCAAGTGTCGGGACACAAAACTGAAATCTGAGATCCATGTTGTTTCTTATGGAATTTGCCTTTGAACAAGCCCGTTGTTACGAGGATGGTCGATTTAGGCCGATTGGGTGCGTCTTTTGTTTTAGAAGCTGCAATTAGGGCCGAGAGTGCGACTTTACTACTGACGCATCGCTCTTTCGCTTGTACAAACCGTTTTTTCAAGAGGACACCTTTACATATCTAACAAAAAGAGTAGAGGAAGAACTACCATCCTCGAACCAGGACACCCAGATGGCGTGGAAGACGCGCTACACCTATGGCAGGTCACCGGCTGAGCATTCGTCGCCTGCATAGTCTTGACTATTTTAGGTGGATGAAAAATGAGAACCTTTTTATTAGACAGTATGCAAGAAAGCTTTGTAGGGACTATTGTCACTGGTTGGAATGTTAATATTGGTTATAATCTGAAACAAAAAGTCGTAGTTTTTTCAAAGCCCTAAATAAGTTTTTATACTTCAAAAAAAGAATGTTTTAAATCTCAACTCCTTTCTAAAATTAAAATTAGTAAATTTTAATAAGAAAGTTAGCAAACTTAATAAGTTTGTAGTAATAAATTATTTTGGACGAAAATCTCATATTAATAAATAAAATTATAAACTTTGCCATTTTAGCAATATTTTTCAGTCACATAATAAGAAAAGTTAAATATTCATTAGCATCATGTAATTTTTCATTTTCTTTAGATAATTCGAAAATCGAATTTTTAAAAAGCTTTATGCCGAAAGTTCTCATCTGATGACAATGTCGTGTTAACACGGAAACGGGGATGCAGTGGCTTCTGAGTGTTAAGACCCCTGAGCACCTGAAGACAGAGCTCTGATTTCTAGATCAAATGAAGATGGCCCATACATTCGCTTGCACAACCCCTTTTAACAGGACTCACATTCTCTCATCTCACAGATAGAACACAAGGGGAGAACAACCACGCTCGAACCAGGACGCCATATTAGGGGGAAGACGAGCTACCCTTAAGCCAAGCCACCGGTTATATTCTCCCTTAAACATCTTCAGAGAGCTTCTAAAAAATACGATATTCTTTGGCAAAGCCCTACACCGAAAGTTCTAAGTATTTTTTACGTAGAAAACAAACGAAAACTAATAACTAGAGCCAAACGATTAAACGATACTTAATAATTTGTTTTTTAGAATTATTTTGTCTTTGGAAGCTTTATTACATGTTTGATTATGCTTTATAATATTAATACTTCCAAATATATTTACTTACTTAATTTTTATATTTATTTAATTTTAAATTTAAAAAATGTAAAGTTAAAGTATAGTCTACTTGAAAAAAAAATTTATAAACATAAATCAATTTCATGAAAATGCAGAATAAATTTTTAATTAGTAATCTATGCAATAAAATAATATTAAATAACTGTGTAATAAAAAAAAGCGGTTTTATACAAAAGAATCCAACGAGATCTAAAGCTTAATGCCAATATATAAATAAGGGTTTCATTTTTATGCTGCGTTTCTTTTCATTAATTTATTACTTTAAAATTTCTTTCTTTTTTTGAAATTATTACTTAAAAATCTTTATCTATTTATAGACGTTATTATTTTTAAAGTTATTGAATTCTCATTTTATAATTCCTTAATTATTTATGTTAATTATTATTTTTAAAGTTTTAAATTATTGTTTTTGTAATTTTTCCAAGTATAAACATTAGCAGCAAAAATTATTCAGACGATATTTAATTCTGCTACTGCTTAATTGACTCTTTTTTTTTATCAATGAAAAAAAAATTGATATAACGAAATATTGTTTATTTTTTAAAGTCATTTCCATATCCTTCTTTATTACAGACGAATTAACACGATTTCTTTCTTTATTATTACTAAGCTTAATGCTGTTATATTCTTTTTCTAATTCGAACAATGATTACTTTTTTTTTCTGAGAAACAACCGTGTTAATTTTGCCGTAATTAAACCAATCTAGAAGGATATAAAAAAAAATCTTCTGGGGCACTTCTTTGTTTCATCCATTCCCATTAATTAAATTCATCAGGAAAAAAAATAACGCTTCTAATTATGCAAATTTGCGAGAAGCTCTTCACTTCGCTTGACTCTTAAGGAAGAACATGCATTTCAAAAACATATCTAAAAATTATCGCTTATTATTTCCAAGTTATTTATTTAATGGATATCTAATGAAATTATCCCCGAATTGATGCTTTTCATTTGAAATAAATTTAATTTTCTAATGCATTAAACAATGATTTCTTTAACAATTATCCATGTCGAAGCCGATAATTTTAAGAAGAACTCTTCTATTGCTGGAAGGCTGGCTCTAATTCGGTTAACGATTCTTGGAAATTTTTCTAATATCAGAATGGCAACCTAATAAAGATTCGATTATGGTTGTAATGGAAGACAATAGCAGATAATTCTTTTTAGGAAAGAGATTCGATTATATGAATTACTTTTGAAGAACTGCTTCTTCTAATCTTTTCTAATAATCTCGAATGGTAAGTTGCACTTTTTTCTTCAAATAACTTCGTTTCTACATGAAAAGAATTGTTCTTTTTTGTCATTTCATAGATGTACTCGAGGATTCTTAAAATAATTTCTTCGATTAAATGGTGCTTAAAATTGTATAAAACGAGTGCATTTGTGAAAATTTCAATGGTAAACTTTGCAATTTCTATTTTAAAACTTTGAGATCATTTAATTGTTAATAAATCTCAATGCCGATTTAAATTATTAAACAAAATAAATGATATCATGCTTGATTTTCAATAAATAAATACCACTAGAATGCAATTTATGTAATTCGATTGCCATTAATTCGAATTTTGTCTCTGATTTTCTGAATTTACTACTAGCATAATGTTAAAATTATATATATAATTCGAATTTTTTCTGGTTCGTTCAAATTTCTTTTCATTCAAATTCTGGTTCATTCAAACTCAAAGTTTTTAAAAATTGCTTGACTTTTTAAATTGTTTTCGCAAGTGAAATATGTGTATATATTGTATCTGCAATCATCGTTAAGTGAATAATATTTTAAGGTACTTCATTCAGTTGAAAATTTTATTGCTCTTCAATGTATTTAATAAATAAGAAAATATTACTCTTTTCTAAAAAAAAAAATAGCAAACTTGGATGTCATTTGTATTATTTTTAAAGTTGTTAAATTCGAAATGCTACATGGAGTTAATTTCCATAAAATAGTCGGTAATTTTATTAAAATTATTTTGAAATTTCTAATTTATTAAAATTATTCGTTCGAAATTGTTTAGAAGTTTCTAATTTTTTTTTTTTTTTTCATTTCTTATTTATTTATTCAAATTATTATTTTGAAATTCCTCACTTATTTGATTGAAATTATTACATTGAAGTTGTTAAATTTTTTAAATTACTATTGCAGTGAAACTTCGCTACTTAATAACTAAAATAAAATTTAGCTTGTCAAAAATTTAGAATTAAAGAAAACTGTCTCTAAAAATTTAATCTTAATATTCTGACAGAATAATTTTTAAAAATCACTATTTAGATGCAATGCTTGCAAATAAGTTCAAATATTTTTCAAACAAACTGAACTGTCACTATATGTTACATTCTAATATGATTTCTATAAAAATCTGTAATCGTAAAAAATATGCACCCCGAACTGCGAAAAATGCACGATAGATGGATTCGATTGATTGCAATGGAAAAATGGGTTGATTGCCACCAGTGGAAATCGCGGGATAAGCAGCTGAAGGTTTTAGAAACAAACAGAATTTTTTTAATTAATCCATCGCACTTGAATGGTGCAGCTCATTCCCCATTCAAAGCAGTGCATCATTTTGGCGTTTTGCTTATTTATTTTTCAATTTTGATTGTTAAAACGCCAACAGGATGTAAAAGGATGTAATGAGTTTTTTTAGTGAAATTCACGTTAAAGCATTACATACATAATATGGAAGTAATTAAAAGGTTCTTGTTTTGCGTAAATATGCATCGAATAACTTTCCGAGTGGAAAGGGTTAAAAAGGTTTGTAAAGATTTATTTTCAATACATAACAGCTTTAACAAGAGCTTTATGATTAGTAAATAAACCTTCGGTAATATTGTAATTATTTATTTTTATATTTTATGAATGACAATTCAATAATAAAGTAAATTTGCAAGAAGTTTGAATACAACAATTACATAACAAAATTTCTGAATAAACAGTTCAATAACTTTTTAATTTGATCAAGGATTTTTAAAAGTGAAAATTTTTATCACCTCTTCAGAAAGAGATAGAAACGAAAATTACAAGAAAATCAAACCCTGTAAAATAGAATATGTTTGCTCCAATAAACTTTGTGTGAACCCTGTTGATTCTATATAATATTTATTTTAATTCAGCGAATTTTTATCATAATAGACATTTGTTGACATTTTAAATCAACGAATGTTTATTTTAAATCAACGAATGTTTATTTTAAATCAACGAATGCTTATTTTAAATCAACGAATGCTTATTTTAAATCAACGAATGCTTATTTTATTTTAATCCAACGAATTTTATTCGAATTAAAATAAATGAAACTTTTAATTAAATGAATTTATAAATATGAATTCTTTAGAAAATATTTTAATCAAAATACATTTATACCAAATCAAAATAACTAATTCGAAATAATTTTGTAAAATTAACAATGTAAGACATCTTAGAGGGAAAAAGTGTATTGAGTTAAAGAGTAATTTGTAATCTGTTATTATTCAAGAAGCGAATGAAACCTAGCTAATCATGTTTTAGGTATTAAAAAAAAGACTTGATTCTTTTTTTCTTAAATAAAGCTTGATGTATATAATTCAGCAATTTCATTATTCTTTTTTTTTTTGTTAAAAAAACTTAAAATTGATTAAAAAATGGTCAAATTATTTGAAAAATAAAAGTAATTTTAATAATCATTGAGTTCAATAGAATTAATTGCGATAATCATTTATACCTTATCTGTTACGAAAATTAAAATACATTTCGTAAATGAAAGGAAATTAAAAAACCGAGAAAAACTCAATTTACTTCCATTTCTTGAGAAAACGGGGGGGGGATGAGAAACAATCTTGATTAAAGTCTCAAAATTTCAGAAAATGAAAGCAATGAATTAGGAATTACTAATACGTTGATGATTATTTCAAATTTTCAGAAATTTTAATCAAAATGAATTTTTGAGGTTATGATTGGAAACGTACTAGAATGGAAATAAATGAAATGATATCTTTTTTTAAAATATATTCATGGATTAATTTTATTACTTTTTTTCCATTATTAAAATCCTTCTATAAATCAAATTAGAAACTTTTCATTAAATAGTCCGTTTTTTTAATAGATTCACATTTAAAACATTTTCTAAGATGGAACAATTTCAATTAGAATTTTAGTTAATAAATTATTTTTAAATGATAATTATAATCAGGCATGCATTTTAGCTGGAAATCACAAATAGGAAAATACATTTTTCAACAATAAAGTTTAATTTTAATTTAACGAAATTCCGTCTTTAAGTAACACTTAGGATATTTTAGGACATCTCTCATTTTAATGGTGATCAAGTGATGGTTTTTGACTCGACACTCCCAGTTCAAAATTGTGCACCAAACCAATGAATAGGAATTTCATTTTTAACTCAGATTTAACGCTCGTTAATTTATGATTTAACGATGTAAAAAAAATTAAGAAGTACACTTTCCTTATGGTATTGTTATATAACAAAACAATGACAGGATCTATGATCTTTGGTGCAGTAAATAACATGGTGTATGTAACATGTATGTGTGTGTGTGTCTAATAAAGTAATGGTACCCCACATTAACTTGGGAAAAGTGACAACTATTGTTACAAACTGATCGCTAGGTATAATAAAACGATTATACTCTCAAAGTTACTGGTTACAGCGCAATTTAGCAGCAAACAATGAAATCAGTTTTGGTAACTCGAAAATGGTACAAAGCAAGGAGAAAAAATCTACTGTAAAAGAATAAAACTTTATGGATTTTGTGCGAATTTTAAAAGCAATATAATAACATAACCTGCAAGTTGAGCACCTTATGGCCGTTTTTTTTATTACATATCTGACGTAACAATCAACAACAATATCAGAAAAGTTTTTTAAACAATAAATGTCATCTCCGACGGGAAAGAATCTGCTGATAATTCTTGTTTTATTTCTAATGTTTTTTGACAAAAGAATTTTGGGAATTCTTATTCCAACCAAAACAGTTGTGCGTTTCACATTTTTTTTTTTTTTTTTTTGTTCTTAGTAGTATAGTATTTAAGGTATTCGACAGAAAATATGATACAGTTTTGCGATTACCTTTTTTCCTTATATTGTATCATTTACAATTTAACAACTCTAATTCCTGATTCTGCACGGAGATTCTAACCGATCTCGCAGTGTAGCAAACGGTCACTTTATTATAGCTAAACATCAAGTTTGCTATAGTAAAATCACCCCTGTTGTCTTTCTTAAGTTAATGTGAGGTTGAAGGACGACTTGTATGAATTGGATGTGCTTTTTTTTCTTTTTTATTTAAATCCAAATTTTACAAAAATTTACAATTAAGAGAAAATTGCATACCAAATTTCTTTTTTCTAGTTTTTATTTACAATGTTTACAAGCCCACAAATAGGCTATACAGCCTCTGAATTTATCTTGAATTTAGTACACATATATTGCTCTGATGGGAAAAACAATAAGTTAAATTTGATCATTACACTTCTTTGAGCTCTTGATTTATTGTATACAAATGGATAACAATAACAACAAAACAAAAAAAAAACACTTCTCGTAAACAGATTTTTTTAACACGTTCATTGCCACTACCCATGTCTGATATCAGGACCATCTATCTAATTAGATGCCCCCTTCTTTGCTATCTTTTAACTGTTGTAGAGAAGGTATCATCTAGTAACATAGATGGTTTGGTACAATTACATATTTGTAACGCACAGGCACATGTATGGCAGTCAATGTGTCAATAAATTTGATAAATATTCAATTTTGGTGTTATATAGTAAACTTTCAGCCTTTAGACTCGCTGCGTCAATCAGTTATCACTTTGACGAACAAAATAAGAAGATTCTACTGCACTTTTGACAATCACAGACAGAATCATTGAGCATCAGTATATATATAATTTTCTTTTTATAGTTTTTAGAGTTTTGCTTCTATATTTTTGATAAAAGCTGGAAGGCAAAGATGGATTCCTAAGTTATTGTTGCCAAAATCCTTTCAATTGTTTGGCAAAAATTTCCCGAAACATTTTGATATACCCTCCAATTGATCCCCCCCCCCTCCCCGTATAAAGTGTAGGTCTTGAATACAGCCTCGTCTATCTGGAGTGGCGTTCACTAACACCATGCAGAGTAATTACAAATAACAGATGGTGTACTGGCGATAGTTACAAAATACAGATATTTGAAGCGAATCTACTATTTCTACCAGATCTTTGCTTTGGACCCTTTTTACAGACCAATTTACACTAAAATTTAACTAGTTTTAGTATGACTGTAAGAAATTTCAACGAGTTTATGAATTACTATTTTGGATCCCCTAACATTGCATTTATGAGTTAGAAATTATGGACCGACAGATGGTCAATCATTTGATATATTTGGCCCAAAATTTGATACAAATCTATTTTAGATGTTTAACTTGCGTACCATAGTTCTTTGCGTCTTGAAATTATTGAGTCCATTTGCACTCAAACAGGATTCCTCTGAATAGGTTTTGCTCAACATTTTATAATAGGTGTAATTACCATATAGTAAATTACATTTGCCTACCTCTTTGTTAGTTACTTTTGTTACAGACTGACTGATAGACAGCCGTAATGCCAAAAATATGTTTTTCGAATTAAAAGAGGTCCGAAATGTAAACTTTCATCAAAATATGGAGTTTGAAATTTTTAATGACTACAGTAACTTCAGTATATATTGTATTCAATAAAATAAAATTAAAATATTATATATTGAAGCAATCATAATTGATGCTTATATTGTCATCTTATAATTCAGTATTCATTGATAGATAAATAATAAAATAAAAAATATTGTAAAAAAATATACAAATCTAGGCTTGTAACAAAATTTATATTATCGAAAAGCCTCCAAGTATCAAGAAAGTGTCAAAAGTTTGTATTAATTTACAAAAAACGATAGTGATCTATGCACTTTATACTTATTTGAAGAAATTTACTATCGTTTGCAAATCTTTCAATGAATTGAACTGATAAAATTTTATAGTAAAAAATACGAATTTATTGTTTCATCTTTTTTTTACTTATGTTGGAGGGAAAAAATTGCCTACTTTCTTTAATAGTGTTACTTGGATTTCATTTTACGTATTTAAGTATCTCAAATATAACTATTAATTGGAGTAAAAGGAAATTTACCACCAACTTAACGAAAAAAAAAAAGGTATTTCCCTTTTTGTGTATTAATTGCGTGCCATTGCAATGATATACATTTAGGTTAAATGTATATCATTGGTGACTTATATGAAGTTTACTTTCTGAATGCGGTAGATATCCATCCAAAGGATCATTAAATTAACAAAAGCTCCGGAATGATGAGGTTAAATAAAGATATATTCACTGTACTAAAAAGCAAGGAACTTCTGAAATTTTGTAAGCGGATCGTTTTTCATAATTTTGTCACTAAATCTTTCTCTTCAATTTTATTTGATTAATTTTATTCAAACTTATAATTTTTGCGGGCATTTAAACAATTTCAAACAAGAAAATAACAAAGAAGTTGAAATTTCATTTCATATCTTTCAAAACTCTCAACCTATATTGTTAGAAACAGTTTAAATTAAGGCTTGAATTTCAATTTTTAATTCCCAACTTCGAAACGATTACAGTTTTCAAAAACCTTCGTTCACAAAAGTTGTTCGTCTCAGTGAGACATTAATTCAGGCTAATTTGATTTATTTTCCTTTTATCAATATCAAAGAAGTTATAGTGAAATTGAAAATTTCACTATAACCTTTCACATCTTGCCTTTCATTTCCACCCCCTCTGAGCGAGATGGCCCATCCACGAACTAATTTCCTACTCCATATACGATTTTTCATTTCTTACAGCTTATTCCAATTTGGCTAAAAAAAAAACCAAAAAAAATTAACGGAGCTTAATTTGGGACTCTAGTGCCTATGATCGTGAAGATTTGAAGAAATTTTTTCACACAAATGTGATTGACTTGATCAATTTGATTTTGAAAGCTTAGCATCTCATTATCATAATTTCTCTTTGGTCAAAATTATCTTTAGAAGGAAAAAAAGAATATATTACAGGTAATGATACTTCCTCAGAATTTTGTTTCAATTAAAAAAGATTGATCAGGTAATATAGTTTACTGTAAAGATACTAACTAAATAAATATTAAAAAAGGAAATCGAAGGAATTCTGGATTTGGAAAAGAGATATTTGCTGAGATTCAACTGATACTTTAAAGCTAGAGAATAACTTCAGTAAATTGCGCAAAAATCACTTGGAAAGTAGCAGTGTTGTGTTAGTATGAAGTTAATTCAAAAACTGTCACCTGCACTTGCCTGTTTATCAAGGATTTAATCGTCCGTCGTTTTGTATTTTCAAAAGAATATATACTGGAAAACTCAGAAACCCAACGACTTAAAAATATAACATTTGATATGCAGTGTTTTCACTACATTTTTAGTTCTATGTCAGAGATCGTTTTCCACCTAAAATCAAATACAGAATGTTTATTTGGTTTTAGGCGAGAAAAAAAAATCCAAATAGACGTTCGGTATTTTAGTGCATTCTAACTATGGATCGCCTATAATCTCCCTTTATTAGGTTCTTTCTCAAAACATTGTTCTCTAGAAGGATAAGGATTATTATACACAACTTTGTTTATTACAGAATACATGAAAAAGTTTTGCCCTCTGCGAACAGAGACTATGCCCCCTGGTTTAGAAAAAGCACTTGGTGTTTTTTATTGCTAATATATATTATAGATATCTAATAATATTAAAAAAAAACAGCTACCCCTTAAATTGTTTTGAAGTAAATAGGAAAATATTAAATTATCAGGAAAGATGCTTGTCGAGGCATAATTTACCATACTAAATTTATTAAATTTAATGACTGGTATAATTACATTAAGTCATGCTCTTAAGGAATACTAGGAATATTCTGGAATAAACCCTGTTTTAACTGGAGGCAACACTATAATAATCATCAAAATCATCCTTTCAAACTTTCACACCGCATTTATGAGAGGAATTTTCCTCGTCGAATTTTATGAATCACAAACACCAAAATTTTTGTAAGCAGCCTTGATTTTTCGGTTTTGATCCTGGAACATTATAGTTATACAAGTAATGTCTCCTCATCAAGACTTTAAATGTCAATGAGCATAAATTCCTCAATTATATAAATTCGCGACTTTAAATTATATGAATTTGCTGCTTTACAAAATTTTCTCAGATGAACCAGAAGCACTGCACAAATTGTTGACTGTTTAATCAATTGAGGATATTATTTTAAAAATGAACCCAAAACCAATTATAATCTTTATTACTTCTCAAAAATTGGGAATTGAACAAGTTAAAGAAATTTTTTTAAATGCCACGAAAGAAATCCGTTTCTCGAAATATTAATCAAAAATAATTTTTAAATTCATCACGCTTACAGAAATGGAGGTGCAAATTGGGAAAATGGTCATAGAACAGGATTTTATTGAACTAAATTTCTCTATTTTAAATAGATATAGTAAAAAGTAAATTATATTGTCGCTACTAAATATGTATGTGCGAGAAATTATAAATGTGCCTGAAGGAGAATATGTATGTACCTGTGCTTATGTTGGCACACTGTAGAATACAGCGTTTCATCTAGAGCTGTAAAATCTTTGAACAGCAGTAATAAGAACTATAAATACAGTTCTATTAGTTCTGGGTTAGTTATTTCTATTAGTTTCCATGATTCCAATGGATTAAATATAATTGATGTCATAACATTAGTGCTTAAGACTTCATCTCATAAACGTGGGCTATTTCAATTAAATGCCCTGATTTCAAAGGATTGAATATGATTGGTAGCAAAACATTCCTGATCATAACCTCATCAGTTTTAACTTTGATTATTTCGATTAGTTGCAGCGATTTCAAACGACTGAATATGCTTGGTGACATAACGTTCCTCATTATAAACGTAGGCTATTTCAATTAACTGCCATTATTCAAAAATAATAAATGTCCTTGGATGCATAGTGTTTCTGCTAAAGACTTTATCATTATAAACATAGGTTAATTCGACGAGATGTCCTAATTCTAAAAAGACTGACTATGCTTGGTCTCATAACATTCATGCTTATGATCACATCATCATAAATGTAGGGTTTTTCGATTAGTTGCCATGTTTCCAACGATTAAATACGCTTGGGTATCAGTAGATCAGTAACATTTATTCCTTTTCCATAAATTAGGCTTCGAGTTTTGAACTTAGTCGAAGCTAATTACAAAACGTAAGTCAGAGTTCAAATGACGAAGAAGGACGTTTCAACTAATACCCAACTCTTAAAATTTCTTGAACCTCTCGTATTCCTATGCTGATGACAAGATCCTTAAGCTCCAATTGTCCGCGCTGGCTCTTTCCTTTTTCATGTTCAGCTTCAAACCAGATTACTTTTTCTTAAATTTCTAAGAATAACTTATTCTAAAGGTCTCAGATTTAATTTCACTCAAAGAATTTTCATTCATTCATTGCAATTGAAAGTGAAATATTTTTCTTGAATCTATGAGATCCGAATAATTAGGAGCTTAAAGCATCGATATTCATATTTACGCTATTAAAATGCAGAAACTTATGTTCGCCTTTTTTTCTTTTCTTCCAACTTTCAGTAATATGTTTCTTTTTTTCAAAACAGACAAAACCTTTCTCCAAGCCAAATCACTAAAGCAAAAATCCACTTTAGATAAAAACGAACAGATAACAACAACAAAACAACTCGAGGCATACCACTCTTCCACTTCCCTCTGTTTGACCTAACAATCTAAACCACTCGGCAAAGAAAGGCCGTATTGTCCTTTATACGGTTTATAAAATTCTCTCTGACTATAAAACGAACTCCGAATCGCCCCTAGGAGCCTAGTTAAGGGCGGGACAAAAAAGAATCGCAAAAACCTCGCATTACTGCAGAAATCAGCCCCCAATCAAGAAAGTAGTGTTGACGAATCTGCGCTACACAGCTGGGTCGTGGACCTAATAGCCCTCTGAGTTCTTCACAGGCCCTGTTCCCTGGAGACTCAGGTGGTAAAATACGTCCCCGGTCTTTTGAAAAAACACCCCGACACTCCCTCCCCTCGTCATCCCCTTATTCCCAACGGCGTAAACTTAATCTTCTGACAAGGGGCTTAACAGGCGAAGAAAAAACATTGTCCGTCCGCGAAAACGACATACTCCCGGCACGGTTATCGTCACATTTATACCGAACTCCTCGAGATGTTATAGGTTGGTATAAAAACCTCGGTGGAAAGTCTTCGCCAATCAAATTGTAGCCACTGAAAAGGAACGAACCAATGGCACCCTCATTGTGTACGGTGCGGATAATAAAAGCTTTTGTTAACAATAGATTCTTCCGGCGAAAAGGTCCAAGAAAAACAGATCTCGGAGGGTTTTGGTGGACTCATAAAAGAGTATGTGGTGTTTTTTGGGGTGGGCCACTTAGGAAAAGCTCCAGTTCTTATTAGCTGGAACCGACGAGGAATTTATCGTTTGGTATACTCTTCCCACTCTTCTCTCCCTCCCCCTTCTAGTATTAGATTAAATGGAAGGTGGGTTCTTTTTGTGATTATCGCCCCTGCCACTTCCATTCTCCGAGACTTATTCAAGGTTTCGCTCTCAAAGAACCTGCGGTAATTTTTTTTCCCCTGGAGGCACTGCAGGGGGCGCTTCTTTGTACTTTTTTTATTTCTTTCGGGGCTCAGGAGGTTAATTGCATTAACGTGATACGGGCGAGAAACGCATTCAGTTTGTGAATGAGAGGGTGTTAGCTGGGGAGAGAGTTGGGCTTGATAAAATCGTGGAGGAGGAAGGAAGAAAAGCTTTAGTAAATCAAATGAAAGAAGAAAAAAAAAAACCTTTTAAATTCCGGTGACATCAGGCGAATAGGATTTGGAATGATCAGTTAAATACAAGAGATTACGAGCCTACTTGTGAACAATTTTTACAACAAATTATTGACTCTTTATGCCAAAGTTTTATAACTTTTTTACATTTTATTAAATAAAGCTATTTTTGATTATTTCTTGAAGTTCATGAAGCTTTGTTATGTAAACTTTCGGTATTTGTGATCAGACCTCACTTATCGCTGTTGCTTGGAAAAAAAAGATGTTGTTCTGCAACAAATTGTAAATTTTTCAAGATTGATTTCACAGGAATTTAATTAAATATTTATTTTCCGAAATGATATTGTCAAGAATGAGATAATTTAGTATATATTTTTGGAACAATAATGAATACATTTAAAGTCTATTCAATTCCATAGATTCAATGTACGTGAAATTGCAAGAATATAATTTGCTACGATATATTCAAAATAAATATCATTTGATGGGTATTTTTTTAGTTATAATCTTTAGGAAAATTGTTTTAAGAAAAACAAAGAAAAGTTCTAGCTTTGAAATTCCCCCACCCCCCCGTAACATGAAAGAGAATCACGAATCGGGAATAATATGTTATATTCAAAGAAGTTTGCATTATGTTTCTAAAAAATGTGAAAAATTTTATTAAAAATCTGGGAATCAAAACAAAAATCGTTAAAGCTTTTGAACTCAGAAAAAAAATATACAGAGTGAGCACAAAATCTTGCCTTAATTACAAAAAGATAGTGGTGAATCGTTAAATATAATGAAACAAAATTGTGTTTTTTTTTTTCTCAATACAATATTTTAAATTTTAAATATGGCAAACAGTTTACAGAAATTGTGTGAGAATAACTTAAGTGAAATAGTTTTAAAGCGAAGAAAAGCGGTTTAAACAACTTTCCATGCCTCAAAAGGGATTTTTTAAATCCTTATCGCATATAAGGTGCTAATTATCATATTCCCAATTTAAATTCTTTATATTTATTTAAATGCATATAAATTTTCAGATAATTATAATCTTACAAATTAAGCCTCAAGATAAGTTAAAGAATTTAATTTTTATAGTATTAATCACTTTTAACGGCCAGCAGTTCGACTGGGATTCAAAATGTTAAAATATATTCATCAAAATTGATTAACATAACTAAATAATTCTTGATAAAATACATCTTATCAAAACAGGGATTAAAAAAATTCAATTTTGATTTTTATAGCTTAGAATTATAAATTCTTGCTTTCCAGCATTTGCATTTTGTGTTAACAGAAAATGTTAATTTTATTGATTGAAATGATTATATACTTTTTAATAGCTGATGAGAAATTAATATTCATAGTTTATGCAATTTTGAAATCCTTTTATCTTAGTAATAAAATAATTATTATATTCTTTACTGCAGAACTGCTCATTTATAATACAATCATACCAAACGAATCACAATATGGTTCTTGAGGCTGGTAAATGCGTGAGCCTCGATTGTAACCCTCTAGTTCTCCTTCCTTATAAGAGATTGGACATAATTAAGGTATATATCTAACGTATCCTTGATATAATTATAAATTTAATTAAGGGGCGTACATTTGTAAAAAGAACATTTTAGTTCGATTTATTTTTATCAAGTAAGGCTTTGCACTCCCCTCTGTAGTATTAAGTATTACGAATTAATTTTTTTGAACTATCGTTCGAAGCTATAGGTCAGTACAATATTTTGTGAATAAAGTGAATAATGTTTACACACACACGCGCACACACACACACGCACACATACACACACACACACATCCATCCTTGCTCAGTAAATAAAGCAATGAAATGTCGTCGTACTAGTGGGATGAAGAGACAAAATTTTGGTAAAAGAGAAGTCTTTATTGATCTGATTTCGGAAAAGTTATTTTTATCGGCCTAATTCGGTATTTAAACGCACTGTAAATTCACTTTTAAACAATTATATATTCGGGAATTACCGCAGAAAAACTTTTTATTTAATTAAAAATTTAAGTAGAATTTAAATTCTAATTAGAGTAATAAAATTCCAATATTTATTTTATTATTCTAATTGAAGTCCCAAAATTCTAATGTTTCATCTTTAATTAAATTCTGGGAAAATCTCTCCAGGGTCTATATTTCTATCCTTTTAAACATATCTATGCAAATCTGGCAATTCTAAGTCAAACGATTTATCCTATAGAACAGCAATAAACAAGCATATTCATGCTTCTTTATTATTGGCAGAGACACAATCGGGGAATCCAGTGAAGGAACTTTGTATCAAAATAAATCAGCATTGTGACATTACAGTACAGTATTTCATTGAGAAATGGAAATCTTTTAAACCATAGTACTTCTTGTTTCCAAATCTCATAAGTTTTAAGATTGTTCTAATAATCAGCTAATTATTAAATAATCAATCAGTAATTGGAATTTATATTCGATATTTTCTTATATGCATTGTATGCCATGAAAAATAAATGCAGGAAGGCCATAAAAATACAATAGGCGAGAATAGAATAAAATAAATTTGTATACAATGAGACAAATGTATGCCTCATCTTGAGAAAAAGTTAGATTCTTGAACATTAACACTTTCAACGGTAGTGACGATATATCTCGTTTTTCAAATACTTCCAATGACAGATTTCAGTGATCTGAAATATTTCTTTTGAGCCAGTTTAGATATGTTGATAGATATATATTAGAAATTTCAAACTATCTAAACTGGCATAGGAGACAAATTTTAACTCGCAGAAACCTATCATTAAAAAGTATTTTAAAGACGAGATATCTCGTCTCTAACATTGAAAGTATTAAGAAAGTTAAAATTCCTTTGAACATTATTTCTTTTTTCAGAATCGTAGCAATTTGTGAAAAGGAAATTTAGAAGAATTCTGAAATGATTTTTGACTCTACATTTCGCTTAAAGAAGAAACACCTAAGTCTGAGTAAATAAAATTTAACACAGAAAACAAAATGCTTAAAAATTCTTAAATTATTTTTCTTAATTATTTAAGTTTTAAAAAATTCTAATTTTAAAAAAAACCCCAAAAAATAAAGATTTAAAGGAAAAAAAATTCTCAAGTTTTTGCTTTCAAACCGGAAAAACATTTAACCATTTACCGGAGCTACAATGAAGGATCGTCGAACCAAAAATGGTTCAATCGATTTTCAAATCCTCTTAATTAAATATAAAGTCGAAAATTAATTAGCGAGGAGATAAATCATTAGATGAGTTAATTAAAAACCCATTTTTTAATCTGTTGATGAAAAGTTAATTATCATGGCGCTTTAATTGTTTGAAGAAAACAAAAAAAAAAAGCGCCTTTCAGATTTACTTTTACTTTAAAATCATTTTAAGATGATCGCTCTCTAATTATTTCACCGCTCTCTAATTTCTTGTAAAATGTTCAAAAGAATTTGAAAATATTCTCCAAAACGATATGAAAAAAATTCTTTGAACTTCGGTCTTATTTTATTAATCTTTTATTTATAACTTTGCGTTATTTGTTTTGTTTTAAGAAAACGTAAATAGAATCTTTTGTGCAAACACAGGATCCATTTTTGGAATTTAAAAAATTAATATCGAATTGAATGAAATTCTGTATGATGAATTCAAATGATCTCTCATATACATTATAAATGTAAATCTATATCTAATACTATGATACGAGGAATGGTTGCCAAGTCGAAAATCGCCCCAGAATTAATAAACTCCGGTAAACTTGGGGGTCTGGGGTTTTTGGCCACGAGAAATCGATTGGCGCCGGTTTTGAAGTGCTACGGTTGAGCAGTTCGGAGTTACAGATAGGATATTTTCAATTTCTATAGCCATTTCTAATATTTCTATAGCCAATATGGCGAACTAATAAAGTTTTATGTTTATACTGTTATAGGTTTATAATATGTTTCTTATGTATGTATATATGTTTGGTTTTTCTAAATAAATTTGTCAAAAATATTGAACTTCAACACACTTCAATCTTTACCTTTACTTTACCTTTGTATAGAATAGTTCCCTTTCCAAACTCTAACTTTGTTTAGAATAGTTTACAATGGTGCACTTTAACCGGTTATCTTTTCACCACTGGTTTCACAAATTTTCTTATGGCATGTGATGTTTTGATAAATCAAAATTGAAAATTTAAATCTTCGAGTTAGCTTCGATACCTGTTTTCTCCGAGCGGAGCTCGGTCACCCGCTAGTATCATGTAATACAGGGTTACTCAAACTGTGCGTCACTGCCCACTCCTGTCTAATGAGTCAATTTTCAGTGAGACGTGACAAAATTTTAAATATGAGTGTATCGTTTGTATAGACATTTATAACATTAAAGATTAAATATGGGTTTTTTGTACTAATTTTCAAAAATGTGTTGTAAGCTTAAAAATTTAAACCATCATTTTTGCTATATGACAAACAAAAAAATCGCAATATGCATACAATCTTATGTCAAATAACTAGATATGAAGGAAAAAAGTAAGTTATTTTTTTAAACTATACAACTATACCATCGCATGTAAAGAGCCGGCTCTTTTAAACATCTGTATCAAAGCCAGTAGCTATAATCTAAGGCTTCACTAAATATCATTTTGTGCAATGTCTTGGAACTTTTCCCATCTAATCAAAAAAAAAAAAAAAAAATTTAACTGTGAAAATTTTATTCAATTTACCTACGCATTAATTCTGAAGCCGTTCATTAACATTTCAGTAAACTTGTATCATATTTGATTTTTAAAAGAAGTTTTTTTTTTCTTCTCAAACGTCTCTTTTTGGTCCAAAGAGCCCTTTTCGTGGAATTGGCGTATAATAAGAACGAAATACAAATTTTTTGTCTGAATTTACCCCTTTTACTGAAACTTTAGCATGATTCTTGGCAAGGTTGTTTTTTATATTTATCTTTGGCATGCGGTTAAAAGTATCAAATTACGTACCAAATTCGATCTATCAATCTTTCAATTTTCCGATTATAGCTCTTGTATATTTCTGAAAGTACAGACCACCAGATGGTCAATTCCTTGTTGCATTCCACTTAAAATTTAACAGATGTCCATTCTATTGATGTTAAATCTGTGTACCGGATTTTTTTTTTTTTTTATAATATGAGAACATGATCCTGTTTTTTTAGGAGGTTCTGAATAATTGAAGGCAACAAATAGCTGAAGCTCGAAATCGTGTAAACAATATTCATCAACCTCTTTTAATGGTATTTATTTTTTTATCTGCTTTTACCAGTATTGCACTGTTATTATGCATGCTTCTTTGACGGCATATGCGTTTTAAAAATATTGACCTGCTTTTACCAGTATTGCTTTATTATTACGAATGCATCTTTGACAGCAGATGAATTTTTAAAAGTTTGAACAACATAGCTGTTATTTTCCTTGGATATAATTTTTTTCGAAGGAAATTAAATATTTCTATTTTTATATGTTCCAAAACCCTTCAGTCACGTTTAATAACAGTTTCGATAAAAGTATTTTTCTCCCAGTAGGAAAATTTCATTTCATTCATTCTTAAGTGAGAAACATTGAAGAATTTGACCTTGTTCAAAGATTAATCCATTATGAACTGTTTTATGATCTCAGACATTAGAAAATAGCAGTTTGTGTTTATAAAAAATATTGTTTTCATAAAAATTCTAATGGAGAAATTTTACACTGTTTCGGCGCAGTATATTCTATATCAGGATCTTGCGCCAGAAATTCAAATCCAAATCATAAAAATTCTATACAAATTTATATGTTTAAGAATTTATTGGTAAATAGTTTATCATTTCGAAGTAGCATATATATATAATATACAGAGAGGGGGAGGGACAGAGACTGATAGAGAAGTCTTATGATTGTTTCAAACTGATTTAAACTGATTAATGACTTAAATTAATTAAGACAAATAATGACACAAAAAATGTTCTCACATGACTTGGAAATGTCCTTTTTAGTTCCCTTAATTTTTTGTAATTAACTTATATTCGAATAATAACATTGAACTGTTTATAGATTGTCATAACAGCTAAAATAACATTTTTTAGCTGTAAATTTTAAATTTCACATTTCAATCTATAAACAGTTAACGTTAACTTATATTCGAATTATAGGAAAGACAGACTTCCTCTAAGTAGATTTCCTCAGATTTTAGTAGAAATCTACGACCTATCAGTGTAAATACCGTTTTTTAAATTCCTCCCGTCTGTCTCAAAGCGTTTTTAAGTTATATTTGTCACAGACGGTGAGACATAAGGATGGAATGTGTGTGTTTGCGTTTCTCAAATTTGGAAAATTTTAATTTTTTTAAAGAAATTAAAATTAAAATTTTACCAATAATAAAATTAAAGAAAAAGTGGCTATCGGTGGTTGAGAAATCCCATACTTCTTTTAAGCACTAACAAATTACTTCAGACCTTGATCAATATTTGAAGTTTTTTTTAGCTCTTTCTCAAATACCTGAGCATCATCGTATATTTTAAAAAAAATCTAAAGGGATTTTTATCTTTGCAAATAGTTTTCGCAATTCACTTTTTAAAAAAGTTAGTAATTACGAATTTTGCTTTGATTGAACTCGTTATTGTTATTAGTAGATTTATCAATCATATGTATAATTGCATTATATATAGATATCGTTGTATTTCAATTGCCAGAAAATCTTGACAAAACTTTGAATTACAGACCTCCTTGAGTTTAAAAATGCCATTTTAGCTGTTATGACAATCTATAAACAGTTCAATTCACAAATACTGTTCCTTAACTAATCTAAATCTTCTGTCTGCATTTTAAATCCAAATTAAAGATTTTGATTTAATATGAAACAAAATTTGTTCATTCATTGCTTATTCGCATAAGAACATCAACACAATATTTCTAGAAAATAAAAAAATTAGCCCATGGGGCTGAATTCATAACTATAGATTCTCTTTAAATTTTGGTTCAAAATGCATATTCGGTTATTTTCTTCATATAACAAAATTAAACACTATCATGTTGGGTGATACTGTATCAGTACGGTTCTAAACTATGTTAATGTATTAAGTATACAAAACTGATATAGATTAAGATCATCAGGCACTCTTTATTTGTTTTTGGATTCGAATATTTGATTATTTTATTTGATTGAGATAGCTGTAGAGATTGGATTCCTGAAGACAGAACCCACAACTTTAGAGTTCGTATCTGTGTATTGTAACCACTGAATAAAAGTGATCATTCCATCCGTAGGCTGTCTGGCTTATGAATTTACTGTCACACTGCATATTTTTTAGTTGGTGATCCTGAATTAGATGTATTAAAGTACACAAAATGTAACTATTTAAGAATAACAAGTACTAAATATCAGTTTTTAGGCATATATACTGGAGTTCCTTTATATAACGATGTTAAACACTAAAGTTAAATGATACTATATTGATCTGATACAAAGTATCAGATCGATGCGTGCTTATTAAGCACACAAAACCAACACATATTAATAATATCAGGTACTCGATATGAATTTTGGGGTTCTTATTCGGTACTTTTATTTTATTGAGTCATGCTCTATCTGTGGTTGGCGATATTGAGCATTGTATCAGATGCGCAAAAGTATTACATACACAAAACTGAATCAGATTAAGAGTATAGAGTACTCGGTATCCGTTTTCAGGAGTATGTACTCGATTCTCTTCTTTATATAAAACGATGCTAAACACTAGGGTTGGATTGGTGTGATGTGGCGTGGAGAGATGAGTGGCAGTTTAGGTGTTATCCTCGTTATCTGATAGCAATTAAAAATGTACTGTTATTAATGTAATGTTGTATAGTAATGTACCGTCTTAAAGCAACATTAGTACAAAAATAGTACTAATGTTTCTTTAAAACGGTACATTAATATTACTAAACTAAATACTAGGGTTGGATGATGTTGCATCAACCCGATACTTTGTGTTAGGTACGGAGCTGTAGAACACTGATTGAAGAATTTGGTTTGATGTTTGGACTCGATTGATTCTAATTGGCATACAATAGTCTGATGTCTTGCCAACCTTATGAGCGTGTGATGGGAATTTGTTTCCTTCTGAATAAGATCTCTCAAGATTCAATTCCAGCAATTACTGATTTTTATCCCAAACGTCTGAAGAATCCCCCGCCTTATTCTATTTCAACAATATCAGTAAAGTTCTTCCTTTTTCTCTTCTCACCCATCCGTTAATCACTGTCAGGATCAAGGACAGCAACATTTCGTAATCCCTACTTCTTCCGAAGAAGGAAAATCCCAATTTGGAATTATATTCCAATCCGCGTTAAGTACCAGTTTATCCTGAAATGAGAGAACCATTAACTACAGAGTAGCCAATTTCATTCCAACAAGAAAAGAATAAATTACCGGTTGTGCCAGATGTCTTAATCTGTACCTGGTGAGGAAAAATCGAATATCAATTCAATTCTAATGCATATTATAAACATAACATTGAGAAAGGATATAAAAAAAAACAAAGGAAGCTATTGTTCCCACTTGGAGTGTCGGCTTGTCTATTCAGAAATCCCCAGTGCTGCAAAAAATATTTTACATGTGATTAACACGTTGACTGCCAATTACGAGATAGCTCGTAGATTGCATTCTTTTCTAGGAGCAAATCATCTATGTTAGATGACACCTTCTCTACTACAGTTAAAAGATAGCAAAGAACGGGTCATCTAATTAGATAAATGGTCCTGATATGAGGTGAGGGTAGTGGCAGTGAACGTGTTTTAAAAAAAAAGTATTACAATATATTTTTTTAAGTTTTCATCTTAAATAGCCCAATTTTTTATTGTATTTTAGAAAATTACCACATTAATTTTTTTTCTATCACTGTTAGTAATAATAATAATAATAGAAAGAGGGTTCTCCAAACTTTTCTCGTATATCCTTAATAAAAATGTCATCCTTTAAACTCACAATAAATTAAAATTATGGACCTGAGATAAAACCATGATTGCCATGAAGGCACATATTTTGATTTTTGGAATCTCGTCTTCGAGAGCTGTGTTCTTTGTAGTGTCGTAAATGAAAACGGTAACAGTGTATTAATTGCCTCGGATTACAAACATAGTCACGAAATATCGGCATCTAATGTTTTAATTTAATTTAATTTAACATTCGGTCTTTGGCTATTAATTGAGATGTGGCTAATACTCAAGTAACGAATAAAAAATTTGAATTTTTTTTCTTCCCAGCAATTGAACCTAGAATCAGACATGAATTATGATTGTAATCACAAAAATTACTTTATTGGATATTAAATCTCATTGATTTAAGCCACCGCGTTATTGAGTAATCACATTTAAATACATTCAAAAGTACAAACTAATAAACAGTAAACTTCTAAATTAATTCAAAATTTGATATTCATCTACAGATCAGATACTAAACCTGTGTACCAAACTTTATTTAACTAAATCGATTTGCTAGATAGATATTGTCTTACCGTGTATTTGAAGAGACAAATTTTCTCTCAAGGGATTCAAATTGGTATAAATCGGCAGTTCAGATGCTAAATCTGTATAAAGAATATTATGTAATTCTTTTCGTTAGTTTTTTTTATCTTGTATTCTGAAAAATTTCCTTTGAATGAATTTCCTTCAATATTTAACCAGCGGGTGACCGAGCTCCGCTCGGAGAAAACAGGTATCGAAGCTAACTCGAAGATTTAAATTTTCAATTGTGATTTATCAAAACAATACATGCCATAAGAAAATTTGTGAAACCATTGGTGAAAAGATAACCGGTTAAACCTCGGCTTTTCATCGTCCACCAGCGATGCCATGTCTTGATGTTCCATTTTAAATCCCCATCTGCACTGGTCTCTTCCATGTTTGCTGACCATGCACGGAGCGCTTGGGTTCATATCATCACACGGGTTATGGATCAGCCATTTCGAGATCAGTTCCGGATCATCTTCTGGAAACTTTATTAGTTCGCCATATTGGCTATAGATGGCAGCACGTTACCGCTTGAAACCTATTAGCCATTATGGCGAACTAATAAAGTTTGAAAATATCCTATCTGTAACTCCGAACTGCTCGACCGTAGCGCTTCAAAACCGGCGCCAATCGATTCCTCGTGGCCAGAAACCCCAGACCCCCAAGTTTACCGGAGTTTATTTATTCTGGGGCGATTTTCGACTTGGCAACCATTCCTCGTATTATAGTATAAGATAGAAATCTGTACAGATAATGCACAAAATTTCATTTGTTGACCTAAAGCGTTTTGGTTCATCCTCTTACCGTTCCATTATTTGGTTAAATTTTCTCGGAATGTATTCATTTCAAAATTTGACATAAATCTAGGTGTTAAATCTGTATACCAAATGTTATCTAGTTAGTTGCTTTCATTGGATGATTATTACTTTATATTCGTATAAATTTCCTCTGAATGAATCTCATTCAAA
The DNA here is from genome assembly GCA_026543055.1 of Argiope trifasciata. Classification (NCBI taxonomy): domain Eukaryota; kingdom Metazoa; phylum Arthropoda; class Arachnida; order Araneae; family Araneidae; genus Argiope; species Argiope trifasciata. Next base: position 161,501 of record JAPMOQ010015163.1, on the reverse strand, counting down.
AATTGATAGAAATCAGATTTGATCAAAATTTGATTTTATAGAAAGTTTGATAGAATTATCCTATTCACAGACAAACAGGCATAATACCAAAAACTTATTTTTGATTTTTTTTTCGGGCACAGATAGGTTTGAAACTTGGAGAGACTCTTGAAAATATTAAGTTAGGGATTTAAATAAAAAATCATGTGAGAACATGATGTTGTTTTGGTTTGAAATTTTTGTAGCCTCAAAATGCGTAGACAATAAATTGTTGAAGCTTCAAAATATGTAATAGATTTATAGCTTTTGGAGCATCGATTTTTCCTTTTTAGGGTTATTAGAAAATAATGCAGAAAGTTGTCATTTATGGCGACTCACCTCCAACTAAAGCTGCAACTTGATTGTCAAATTATTCATTCTCTGAATTCTTACGAATTATTTAAAATTAATTTAAATCATTAACCAGTTTAATCCAGCTTGAAACAATCAAGAGACTATCAGATTATGCATGCATCAATATTTAGAAAGAAAATGGGTTATTTTCCTCTCAAAATCGGTCGACCTCCAAAACTTAGTTTGCCAGCTAGAAAAATTGAAAATGAAAACCCAAATCCATATTATACATATAAAATTGAGGTTTTCGAAGTTTCAAAACTTGTAGGCGACAAATTGTTGGAGATTGCTGATTATGGAAACAATTTATATAATATGAAACCGATGAAGAATCTCGTGATTGTTTCAAACTGGTTAATGACATCCATTAATTGAGACAAAAAAGGGACTTAGTAAATAATGGTGTTCTCACGTGATGACATGAAATTTGCAATTGTAGATTTCAGTTTTAATTTTTGTTTAAATTCTTCTTTTGACATTTTTGATAATTACGCCACCTTCTCTATACTTCGCATACAAGAAAGTAAAAATAAAAATAACACCCAAAAATTCTTGATCATTTCGCTCTATTTTCAATCCTATTTACTCATCTCACGCCCTCGCATTCATTCCCAATCCATGAATGGATCTTTACACTCATTGATGAAACTCGAAGGAGCAGATAAGTGCCAACACACACTCCATAATCGTGTTCTGCAGTGCAGATAACAGATAAAGCGAAAAAAACCCACACTTTTTTTCTTTCTTTCTTGCAGAAATTCTCACCTTATTCTGCGAAATGTGGACAGTTTCGGGGCGAGGTGTGACACCGCGAATCCGCGTTAGTGGTGATAACCGCTATCGATTCCGTTTTCGGAAGTGGGTGTCTAATATCTCGGATGTGTGCGTAAACAAATCACTGTCAGATCGATCGTTTTGTTGTCTATGAAATCGCCAGCACTTCCTGCTGAGATGGGTTTTTTTCGTTTGTGAGGTTGTTGTTAAATGATTAGGCTGACGAGCTAAGAAAACTGTTTGGGTGTTGTAGGAACTTTCCCAAAAACCTGCCTGTTGTCGCTCCTTATAAATTCAATTCTATAATATATATAATATATATAATTTCAATTCTAATCAATTTCCAAATTTTTATCTTAATTTACAACATAGTAATTTAAATCTGAAATATTCACTAATCCCCTAATCCCTTTTAACTTTTTCTATGTAATTAATTCAAGAAAAGCTTTATAAAAATGCTTAAGTCAGCGGATCCCATCCACCGAGTAAAAAGATAAAAATTACTGACCAAACAAATATTTTTTAAAACAGAAACATTTTTTAAATCGGAAATATTTTTTAAACGTTTGCCCCATTAGAATTGACATGGGTCAAAAATCCCTATCAGAATCTCGTGTGTGTGTGTGTGTGTGTGTGTGTGTGTGTGTGTGTGTGTGTGTG
>JAPMOQ010015163.1:0-157593 GCA_026543055.1 Argiope trifasciata | reverse complement strand
TGTGTGTGTGTGTGTGTGTGTGTGTGTGTGTGTGTGTGTGTGTGTGTTTTCACATGTTTAGTCGTCCACCTTTTTTATATTCTGCCAATTATTTGGCTATTACATCATATATTGACACTCCTCCAGCTTATTGTGTTTTAGAATTATCGCTTTAAAACTAAGCAGGTTTTCATTGCTTATGATTTCTTTTGTTATAAAATTAGACTGTTTCAACGCCGACCTCTTTATTCACCCTACTAATAATACTGACTTATTAATGTCAATCAATTTGTTCGAGTATATCTTTGAGGCAAAAACGAACTCAATATTTTAAATTATACCTACATGACAAACACAAAGCATAGTGATTGGATAGCTATGTTAGCAAACAGGCAAAATTAATTTGAGAATAAAAGAGACGAAGTGAATCCCCTGGTAAAAGATGAAAAATTTATTTTGCAGTATTTTATGAAAACAGAGAGCGGGGCTTAAGATAGATGATTCATGATGACTTAAGAGTCATTAACCTAATCGAGTGCCTAAGAGCCCTTAACTTCTTTATGTAAATAAAAACTGAAGTCGGACTAACTGTGGCTTGACAGCTGATTTTTGATTTTTCCATTACGTAAATATCTATAACGCTAATGTACGTAATAACAGAGTAGCACAGAGTGATGCAACTCTAACATATTTTGAAATCTCCTCTACCAAAAAGATGGAATCGAATCCTCTTTGGAGAGTCCCACCTGCTCACCTTTGGTACTTTGGTAAGAGTCCCGGTTGGTGTCACCATCTAGATATCTCTAGGAAATGGCAAAGGACTCTCTCTCTCGTTTTTTGAAAGGATTCACAAAATCCTTCACCTTCCAACACGGACGAAAGATCTTTGCGGATTTTCCTTGGTGCAGGGCGGATCAAGACTCCCCCCAATCATATTCTTAAATGTTTATAATTTGATATATTTGAGACTCTGAGAGATCCTCTATTGTTTTTGGCATTTAGGAGATTTTATTGGAGTTGGTATGAAGCTGCCATACCACCTGGGATTAGAAACAACAATAACACAGAAATCGTTCTCATTAGTTTAATCAATCTTGTCGTAAAGGCAACAATCAAATGTTAACACGTATCCGTTCAAACTTTTCATATTCCTTCAATGAATTTTTTTACAACGATGCTTAATTCAGTGCTTTACTTCATTAATTTATGTATTGTAAGACTATTAGAAGTGATCAAAAAAAGGTTTGTAAGCAATAGAAATTAAGATAATTAAAAGAAATGTCAAAATAAAAAGTTTAATCTAGCATGGAAATAGCTTTAATTATCACCAGATGGTCAATCTCTTTAACTTAGCCGATGGAACTGTTGCTTATGGCGTCCAAAACTATTATCTTATGATTAAAAATATTACTTTTTACATAAAAAAGAAAAATCAAATACCAGCTTTCTCAAGAAATCGAAAAAAAAAAAATCAAGTCACATCTATCAAAACTCATTAGACTAATATATAAGCGGAAAAAATATTTGGCGACATGTATCAAAACAGTTACAACTTGGCACCATTTGCCACCATGAGCCCGATTCTTTGTACCATCTTTTTTAAAGATTCAACTTCATTTCTATATAATTATTTGTAATAATTTTTTAAATTTAATTTGGGCGAAGCTAAAGAATATGGCCGTACCATCTAAATAAGGTGATAAATTACCAAATTAAATTTCCTAATTATATTCTTCAATTGATATTTAGAGAACTTTCTACTGTTGGCATGACTTTGCTGAAACCTTTGAAATATTTATAGTTCTGTAAATATAGTATATATGCAGTTTTGAGCTTTTCACAGACATTAAAATATAGGTATTCTTATAATTTTTATACTGTCGAAAAACGTGCATTATGATTTTCATAGATTGCATTACAAAACATGAACAAACAAGCTCTGAAAGAAAGTCTTCAATTATGTTTTATTTTCAGGCAATGGATTCATTCAATTAAAGATATGTTTTATTATTCATTACAGTTATTTTTAGATGTTTTTTAAACATTTATTCAAGAAAAGTCAATGTTTTATTTTACAAATGCAACAAAAATAAAACTAAAAACGGAGCTTTTTTTATTTTCATAATAAAAGTATTAAAAGAATAAAAGAAAAGAGAAAATTGTCTCGGAAATCACTTAATTATTATTACTTAAACAAGATCTTTTGCTTCTATTTTAGTTCAGAAAACGTTTCAAGAAATCATTTATAACTGAATTTTAGGATAAATGCATTGTTTTTCCATTATTGATGCATTTTTATAATGGAAAATTCTAAGAAATACCACGAGATTATTGATAACCGATCATCAAAATCCATGTTTGACTTCAATAACTGTACCATTTATTTAATCGCACAAAACTGAAAATGTTATGCCTCCAAAAAGGGTAAATAATTTAAATACTAACTTTTTTTTTTCTCAAAAAGAACAAATTTTAAATACCCATTAATTTTGATCCAACGCTCGACCCACACAATCATTATTCCAAAAGATACCATTCCGGAATAAATGTTCGCATTAAAATTCATCATTTGTAGCGAGCTTAAAAACCATTAAGGGTACTTCCCCCTGAAAAAATAGAACAATAAACAAGGGCTTGCTTTTTTTATAATCGAAGAAACGACGACTTTCTTGGCAGATGGCCTTGTTTTACCCCTAACCTCTCCGCCATTTTTCCCAATTTTTTCCCCTTTTTTTTAATAAAAAAGAAAAAGTTGCGTCCGTGAAGTTGGCAACAGCAAGAACAGGAACGATCATCGATCAGTTAAGTCAGGAAAAAGAGACCAAATCAGAACCAAGGTTTGAACACAAATGTAACCTGTCTGCTTGTTGGATGTTCCTAGCATTGACCTGCATAGCCGATCAGTTTCGATTTTTTAAATCTTTCTTCATCTGCTTTTTTTATATTATTTCTTTACTCTTTTTTTACCCATCCGTTCTTTTAGCTCTCCAACCTTCTTCTTTGCCGGCATTTTTTTTTTTCGTTAAATATTATTCTTTTGGATGAATTCGATTTCTTTCACGTGATTTACTGCTTTGGAGTTTCAGTTTTTGAAGTGGGGTTTTTGGATAGAGATTTATACTATTTCTGATGCCATTTTTTTTTTTTTTGAATTGAATGAAAGAATCTAGAGTTTGAAAAAAAAAATCTGTTTAATTCATTCATGGTAATCAGACAATTAATTTTATTTGTGGAGTAGATAGATCGTTTTTTTCATCCACTCTACCTCTGATACCTAAAAAGAGAATGTAAAATACTTGATTTAAGGATAATTGATTGCTCAGACTTTTTATTTTATTTTAACTGATTCTAGAATTCAAATACGATTTTTTTACAGTAATTTTTTTCTTTATACTTTCTTTCATCTAGACATCTCATCTCAAAACTCAATGCTATTTTATTTTGAAAGAAAAGCCAGTATTTATGGTCTAAAAAAAAGAGAACTTGCTAAAACTAAAACTTATTCTGTAATTTTATTTTGTTCACTGTGATTTATTTTAAAAGATGATGTAATTCATCTATTTGAGATATTTTCACATGTTACTAAATTAATTTTAAATAGTGAATTGTATTAACCTTGACCCACTTAGTTCTAAACAAGGTGTACTCAACATTTTAAGTTTTGAAACAATCTTTACTTTCTCGTATCCGAAATAATAAAAGGAAAAATTTTTGATCATCAAAAACTTCGAAATTAGACAAGTCACCATTTTTCACCCCCTCTGAATCCGGAAAAAACATTTCTAGAATTATGTCTGTCTATCTGACGCCATAGTAAGAAATATTCACAAATATCAAGACTACAGAATAGCCTAGGCCAAAATGTCAACCAAAATCTGCCGAAATGATAACTTCAAAAGTGCTCAAACTCCCTTAAAAGTGCTGTTCTCGAGAAGAAAAACAAAAACCACAAGACCCAGACGAAAGCTACAGAATTCTGACTCTACAGTAATTGTTTATTTGCTAATACATATCATACAGGTGTTCTCAATTTAATTTATCAATTTTTTCCTTTTCAGTTAGTAATTCTTATTTCTCTAAGCTCAACTCATAATCATCATTTGTTAAGTATTCTTGTTCTCTTAATCCAGTTATTACTTCACCAAAAATTGAATGCAATCGTGTAGGATTTGACACCGACGGGATTCTCTCTTTAGATACCTAGATGGTTTGCGTCTTTTTTTTTTCTTTTTTTCCCCTTTCCATTCATTCTGTGCTTATCCAATTGGTTAGGCAACTTTATGTTGTTGGCACCGAGGGCACAGGATGACGTTATGTTATGTTATCTACGGTTGGATGATTCAAATTTCATAGAGAAAGCGTCAAAAATGGTGCATACTATGCACAACCATACGGTTCAGGATACCAGGTGAGGAGTTAAAAATGTAAATATATAAAGTACATTAACGAATAATTCCGTAAAATAGTCGTAATCAAGGTGCAAATTAAATGAAACAAGCAAAATGTTGAAAAACATATACATAAAATGATAAAAACCGAAACCCACACAAATATACTGATGGGGAGTTTTTCCCACCAATTCCTCTACGTGATAAGTGTTGTTGCTGGGACTTATGTACTTAACAAGAACGCTGGCTGTTATCAGGCAGCTATTTAAATCGAGTGAGCATCTCTCATTTTTTCTGACTAGGGCCAAGAGTGCGAGTTAGCTACTCACGCGTCACAACCCTTTTTCCTCGGCGGACTTCATTCACTCATCCACAGATCGTAATTTTGACCTGAATCAGAGAATGATCACCTCTGAACCAGTGTCCCCAATGGTATTACTCTCGACATGGAGGACTTTGTGACCACGACAGATTTATAAGGAAGTCCCCACACATGCAGAGTCTTCGGTCGGCGGAGTTTGAACTCACAGCTTATGGGATGCGAGTCCAACGCCCTACCAACCAGGCTACCCCAGCCTATGTTAAGTGTTGATGGGTCAAAGTACATTAACGTTGGTGCGCTCGGGATATACACGACTGTAAAATCAATGACATGATGGGCTTCTGGGCGTGTGTCTGTGATGTTGTCTATGTTCAAAAAAGTTTAAAACGTCAAAAGAAATTTTGTATAGATTCTACTTCATGTTTTGTCTTGTTACACCATATTTTGTTATTGCATTAAATGCATTCAGAAGTCTATTTTTTCGATTATCCAAGTAAAAATGAACACATTAACTATAAACTTATTGAGATAAATAAAATCCGATACGTTGATCAAACATACGAAATGTCTATTCGCATTTTGAACCAAATCTGCCAAAGGTTTAACCGTCTATCGGTCTGTGCTTTTGGACGCATGGAAACACAATAACTCAAAAGTTCAATGACTTGAAAAAAAATGGTTGTTGATCTTGTGACAACAATTATAGTTCTGTTATGAATTTCGATTTCAGTCTATCGGAATGAAAGCGGTTAAAAAACAAATTCGATTTTCGGATACTTGTGTACTGACCACATGCCAGCAATTAATTGCCAAGGATGTCTCGATAGATTCAGTAAAAATGTTACAGGCCAAAGATCAATATTTCGTAGCTATTGTTCGCAGTGCCATGCAGAGCATTAATGGGCCTAATCAAGCTTCACAGTTTTATGGAAGAAAAGTTGGAAGTTAATCACTTTATTAGAGAGTATGTCAGAAAATTTTAGGATACCTTCTCCAACTGGTTAGTTGAATTTATACCAACCTACTTCATTATCAGTGAACTGAATTTTTCTCAGAAATCTGGCTATGGTTGTGGATATAGCACGGTTACAGTTTAGGGCAGGGATATGGAGTGCTTCTGAGAAGAAGCATGAAGTAGTCTGCGGCTGACTGTTGCATCAGCACCTGTAAGGGTCAGGCTGCTGGAGAGTTGAAGTTTACTCAAGTTCCCTTGGCGAGTATATCTGCATTCTCATCGCCAACGATGCCGACGAGAGCTGGTATCCATTGAAAAATGCCGGTCCTTTGGTCCATGGCTATTTTGTTTAAGAGCAGGATGATATCTTGGGTGAGTTGGGAGTTTTATCTTAAAATAGTCTGGAGGTCAGAGCTAAAATCCGAGAATAATAAAAATCCATTGGCATTTTGGATTGCTTTGGAAGTATTAGAGGTTCAAAACCTCCTTGATGATCACTAGCTCAAAGGTGTAATTTGAGCCAATTTTACCAACAGATATTTTGTGGGATTATGATTCACCATTAGCACAGCTGAAAAAGATGCTGGCATCACCCCAGTCAAGGCCAGAGTCTTGCTTATAATTTTAGCTTTGCTTAGAATTTTGGGATTAGAATACTAGATTTTATTTTTGGTATTTAACTATAATATGTGTGTTAACATGTTAACTTTAAAATACAATAAGCTACATAAATGAAAATCAACATGAGATTTTGGTAATGAAATTATACGTCTATCGTAAATTTTAAATTTCGAGCTTCATCGAGACTATTTATTTATGACTGTTTATATCGCATGTAAACAGTCGGTTTAAAACACAAAAGATTGGGATAAATCTTAGATCCTCTGGTGCGTATAAATGCCCAATCCCAGCTAATATTAAAATGGATACTAATATTTAGAAACTAGCCATTATCCTTTTATACATCTATATGAGGTATTACCAGTCATTGGCGAAAAATTTACCACAATTCAATAGAACAAGAATCGATCGTTTCCGTAACTCATGATCTACAAACTCATGGTGCACAAGGAAGAATAAATAATGAGTGCTTCAGAATTATAATCAATTTATAACTATTTAGAGTGATATCGTCTAAACTTTCTTGCGAGTTCTCTAATAAAGGTGTAGTCTCCCCTCCCCACAATGCATTATGCAATGTCACAAAGGACGCGAACTACTTGAATTTTTATTTTCACATTTATGATTTATTTGCTTCGAAGTAGTAATGGAAATCTGTACTTTAGAACATATCAATGACGAACAATGGTAAAAGAAACCTCTATTAATATGTGTTCGGAAATTTTATTTTTGATTTTCAATCATTGGAATGTTGTTAATACACAAGTACCAGAAAACCGTAAGCATATTTTACTTTTTTTCGACATTTAAATCGAAATTTGTTGCAGAAGTATAATTTTTATCATACGATCATATACTGAATTTCATTTACCTGAATTAATCGCATACAAAAGTACAAATTGGCAGGACGAATTTTTTTAAATATTTGACACATATCTACACTTAAGATATTAAATCTCAATACCAAATTTTATTCATTTAGCACCTTTCGTTTGATTGTTGAGTTATACTGTATTCAGATAAATAGACTCCCCCCTCCTTTTTTTTTCCTCCAAAATTTGATACTATATACCACACACAAGTGTAACAAATCATTAAGCTAAAAGAGTTTCGGAGTTATCTTCGAAAACAGAACAGGCATAGTTTAAAGAACGCGTTTTTTAAACTCAGATGTCTGAAATGATTAAAATCTCATGATCGGATTAATTGACGATTACTATATACTATTGCTTCGATTACGATTTCGACCAAAGAAAAAAATGCAATTTTAAATATAAATATGATATATCGAAATTTAATAGAGACAGCTTCAGAAAAAATGAAGCAAAATCTTTTAAAGTAATTTCAATAAAAATAACGCTTTAGATTTTAAGAAGTTATGTGATATACACTTCATGAGAAAGGTTTAAAAAATAATTTATGAAACCAAAATATACTAAATAAGTAGAAAATTTAAAAATAATAAATAAATAAAAAGAACTACGTCAATAATATTATTTTTTTGATTCAAGTCAATCGATTAAAAGGCTGTCATTGATTTTTTTTTTCTTAATGAGTTCAAATATAAATCTTAAATAAAATATTTCAATGAGTAATTAAGTGTCTAAATTTATTTTTAATAGTCAAAAATTAGGTGGTGGTACAGGTTTTTTTTGGTGTGAGAGGAGGGTCAGTTTAGTGTTTATTAATTGTCTGATAAATTATATTCTAGGAAACTACTTAATTAGGCAGTATTTTATTTAAAAGATATTCAGATTCTCTTATTCTTCATCCAGTTGCACTTTTCATAAACAGTATTAAATATATATCATGTTGAATCCCTTAGAAAAAATATAAATCATAAAAATTCTTGATATTGATTTCTAATTAGTTTTAAGTTGTAGAAGAAAACGGAAGAATTGAAATGAATTCTGCTCATGAGCTTGACAAAATGATTTCAATCAACGGCTTTATATTATCTCTCACTTATTTTATCTTGAGCACAAAATGAATAAATAAATAAGAGTAGTTAATAAAAAAAATTATCAAGCATTGAGACCAGAGTTGGGATATTAAAAAAAAAAAAAAAGAAACTAGGTAATTGCCTAGTTTTTTAAGATTTTAAGAATCCAAGTGCATTCGACATTTATTTACGGTATTTTGAAAGCCAGTTAATTTTGCACTTTCGTTTAGTTATATATAAAAGCTATAAAAACGAAATAATTCAAATTAAATTAAAATATTGTTTTAATTAATTTTGGAGCATTATTCTAGAAACACTCATAAATAATTACCTACTGAAAATTCTATATTATGGTCAACAAAGAATAATTTTATTTTAATTACTTTTTATTAAATAATTACAGTTAATATTATATATATATATAATATAATATGACAGAATCACAATATTATGTGGCAAAAAAGAAAGCGAATTTTCTTGTAATTTTTCCTTTTCCTTTTTATATATGATGTTAGACTAAATTTATGAAGCTGATAGTGGTTTATAATTTCCCATTACAAGAATTGAACAGGCATTCTTCACATAAAAAATTCTGAAATCCTTGAATTTTACCGATTGAGCTACTGCCTGTTGATTTCAATTTTCATTAGAAACTGCTAAAGCTCTATTTAAATCATTGAAAAGTAATAAAGTTTAATTAATGAATTAATATTTGAAAAAACATCAATTGTCATCCACTGCAAATTTTTAAAAAAAAATTATTGAAACTTCAGTGGATAAATAAAAAGTATTTTATTAACGATTAAGAATTAAAGAAAGAAAATAATTAAAATAAAAATAATTTTATTTTTAGTCCATCAAACATTAATATGTTCTTAAGAACAACTTTTATAAAATTTATCTATCGACATTCAGAATAGTATCCTCCGTTTTGATTAATTGTCAAATCCGCAATGCTTCAAATTTGAAGAACATTTTTTCTTCAACAGAAAAGTTAACTCTTTATTATTTTTACTGCCAATCATTTCCATTCGCTGATTTCTTTAATGTGTATTAAACAATTCACATAACAATATTTTTCCATAAACAAGAAAAATTTTATGATCCTAAATAAAACAATTGCAACATAATTAAGAAAGTATTCCATATAAAGAAATATAAAAAAGGGCAATATCTAACCATACATACAAAAAAAAATCAAGATTTAAATGGCCACCAACATCTTTAATCAAAGTGCTGTAATTTCAGTGACTTCATTGACCAAAAAAAAAAAGGAATTATACTGGTAATCCAAAAAATAAATTGAAATTCTATAAACACATTCACACGAATAAATAAAATTGAAAAGTAGTTTGCTGTGAAATCGACGTGGCAACCCACATATTTAGGGATAAATGGCTAGAAATTTGTAATCACCCATTTATTGTATTATATAATATATATTTAAATTTATAATCATCTAATATATAATTAATGCTAAAAAACATAGAAAAAGAATGAAAATTGATTTTAATTTAAATAGGTAAAAAAAAAATAAGCAATTTATTATTTGTTGTTAAAAGTAATTTGAGAGTTTTCTCATCTACCAAATTTTCCCCTACCTTTTTCTAATTCCAAATTTTTTCCAAATCTTTTAAAAGGTTTTGTTGGTAATAAAATACATGTAGAAAAGAGTAAAATATTTTAATCACTAATATGCATTAATACTTAAACACGTTCTAACTTTACAATCTTCCTAATATATACATATAAGCGGGTTTAAAAACTCATAAATGTATTGTGTATGATAAAATCCAAATAACACTTTATTCGAATTTTGCTCATAAATTATAAGTATAAAGAAGGCGTAAGTGTCATGACAAGTAATTTAGTAGTTTATTTATAATCGATCAAAAATAAATATTCTTAAATAATTAATGTTTATTATTTAAGGATAATAATTATTAAAAATTCATAAGCAGATTTTATGTAATGAAAATCCAAATTACTCAAAAGATTTTATTCAAATATATTTTATTTAAATTCATTTTGCTCATAAAGTATACGAAGTATAAAGAAGGTTTGAGTACAAATGCCGTGAAGATTAATTCAGTATTTCTATTGGTTAAAAATTAAGTTTTCATAGCACATCCTTATAGCTAAAGATGCAAGCAAATACTACGTTCTCTCAAGCTTTGTTAAGTAAAAAGAATTTAAAATACTACCATACATGGGATAAGAAACTTCAATAAAATTTATCTTATATTGATGGTGAAAAGTGCTTAGGTCGAAAGTTTTTCAGAACTTTACTATTTCTTAAACGTTTATATAAAACTTGACTACTTTCTTTAACGGCCACTTCGAGTTGAAATTTACTGTTGAAAATCTGTCTTCATATTTCTGTTTTCAAGTTATTTTTGTATTATTTAAAAACTTTCAATAATTCACTTAGAAATTAGCTTCCTGTATTTTTTAAAAACACAGAAAGGGACTATAATTGTGAAGCAACAGATTTTTTCATACTAATTAAAAATAAAGTTGCCTATAATGAAAGAAATTTGTGTATATGATGAATTATATTATTTTATACAAAATACGAATATTTTAAACTTAAAACATTGTATATATAAAAAAGTCTTACTTTACAAAAACTGATAGCATTAAAATTACTTTTACTTTTTCCAAAGACTATTTTGATTATTGCTATATTTGATTTCATATGTCAAAGACTGAAACAACTGACTAAACTAACATTTGCTGCAAGACTACTGAGTCATTGCATTGAATGTTATAAGTAATTGCTACGCTATTTAAATACTACAGATTTTTGCCCTCAAATATTGACATATAATCAAGTCTCAATGAAGATTTTTTGGCAATTTTGTCAAAAGGGTTATTTATAAATTAAAAATGTTTCATTTCTAGAAACTTGAGGTGTTTCAGAGAGTTTTATATATTTCTTATAAATGATGATGCTGGAAATTTCAAAAAAATATTACTAAATGTGTTCCAATAAGAAATAAATTATTGCCTTCATAAAAAGAAAAGCATTTCTTATTTTCCACTATATGATAATATCCGTCTATTGGTCAACGATATTACACAAATTAATATTTCAAAGCAAAATTTTAACCATATAGAAAAATATTTCAGTTAAATTTTGATAGTGATAATAAATATATATATTTTTCTTAATTTTCGATAATATTAATAAATTTATATATCTTTATTAATAATTCATTTTCCGACATGGTAAATCAAAAGAAGTGCACTAAACAAATGAAAAAATTAGTTTACTTAATAGCGTTAAAATAAATTACTTTATAAAAAATCAAATATTTTAATGAAAGAAAATTGCAAGTATTACTAATCAATTCATATTTTTAAATTTTCTTTAAATACTCCAATTTCTGTTTCACATTTTAGTTGAAATCGCATTGCAGCTCCACACATTCAGAAAGAGCATAATTAGCAAGTAAAGCTTCATTACAGAGAAGGATATTCTTCTGTGTGATTTTCAATTAATTGAATTTCATTTTTGTGGGCTTAATAACAGTTACTAACAAGTGATTTTCATGTTATTAATATGTCAAAAAATAGATCAAATGCTCCAAAGTAAGGTACCAAGTCTGTCTGGTTATTAATGGATTGATGAGATAAGTTTTCCAAAGTTTAGATACCTCTGTTAAAATTGTGTGAAAGTATTCTGCAATTTTTAAATTGTTTGATTCTTCACCTCAAAGTCTTGTCAAAGACTATAAATCATTATATATCCTGCCTGAATTGAAGGAAATTCTAAGGGTCTAAATATAACTATTATTGATAGATGCTTTTCATATTTCTTTTGAAAAAAAGTATGGTAGTTAGGAATTCATTATCACCACATTAAATATAGATGTTAGATTTTTTAAATGTAGTTCACATAAAAGAATAAAGATGCTTAAGAAAATTCCGTTGCCATTATTTTAACTAAAAAAATTTTTAATTAGTTCCTAAGATTACTAAGTACATAAAAATACCACAGAGAAAAAAAAGAATAAACATAAGCCGTTTAGAAGAAAGTTTAAAAAAAATTATCACAATCGCCATTAATTTGATGCTTAAGTGGGAAATAATATAGTTAATAATGAAAAATTAATAAAAATAAAAATTAGACAGTCAAGCAAATATTTAATGAATTTAAATTTAATTTCTTGTTGCCAATCCGCTACACAAATGATGAGTCCAGTTTTGGTTTTCTTTATTAATGAAACAAACAAAATCAAATTTTGCAAATTTCAGACATTTTTCTTGGAAACGATAGGTTTGCTACTCGATCTAAGTTTTGATAGTTCCCAGAGCCTTTTGGAAAGAAGGGGAAAAAGCATTTTTATTTGCTGACAAAGAGATGCCTGGTTAATGAGAGAGGATATTTTTGTTTACTTTTGGATTAAATTTCTTAAATGAAGTTTAAATATCCGTTAAAAATTGTGACTCATGTTATTTTCGAATTAAATTAACTAACTTCAGAACTTTTCATTAGTCTAAATTTTGTTTGTTTGATTCATTAAAAAAAGAACTTGCTGGTTTTTTTTTTTATCTCATCTTATTATTTTTCTTTCCGTTTTAATAAGAAGGAAAGAAAGAAAAAGTGAGACTAATGTAAACTTTTTATTGTGTTTTCAATATAATTTCTAATTTGATGCAACTTTTGTTTTTCAAAATATTACTGAAATATTCAGTAATATTTCATCATTTTTTTTTCATCATTTTTTTCTGTGCCGGGAACTTCAAAGGCATAAAAATTAATGAATCGAAAAAGTTTGATTTTGTAATCTTTATGCTTGATTCATAAGTTATAAAATTTATTTATATTTTAATTTTAAGAACAAATGAAAAAGCTGCATATTATCTGCGAATAAAAAATGGTGCCATCTTGCTGCGAACTTCAATTCCAGGAATATCAAATAGTTCCTTTGAACACACTCGTAGTTTTATTTGAATACACGTTCAAAGAAAACGAGTTTTCAAATTTGATTGAGGATCTACTTTTCATGAAAAATAATACAGTAAACAGTGGAATGCATCTTTTGTAGAAAAATAAAACACATCTTCATCCAAATGGTTCGTTTTTGTTAGAAAAAGATCAGATTCAAGCCTAAGTAATTCGATGAAATGATTATCAAATATTTCAATATTAACGCAAGATTTGGATATGGAATTATCTTTAATGCATTTTACCACTTCTACCAAAAATTACATTAGTCAACTAAATTCCAATAATTCTCTCAGTCATTTCAATTCACACAATTACAGTGATCAACAATCATAATTAGGAGATAATTGGTGATAAATCCGAGGATTCAATGTAGTTATTAATAAATTAAAACGTGTTTACAAATAGTTAAATGCTCAGAAATATTTCTTATTGATACATTTTGAGTACGACTAAAGGACAGAAAATTGAGAAATAAATAAATTAAAGAATAAAAAATTGAGGCCAACGAATCAATCCTACAAGATTTCAAAAATATTTTATCTATTTTCAATGTTACGAACATTTTTTTAAAGAAATACATCCTGACTTAACTGTATTAAAATGTAGCTCTATCTGAAACAAAAACTTCTTGTAATTTTAGATTTTTGAGGTTAGCACATTATATAAAAATATTTACTAACTTAAAATTGCTCCTTTTTTTCATATTTATTCGAAGTATTCAATATAGAAACGTTTTTCAAGGAAAATGGAAAGGAAGCAAATGCTTTATATTTTTCCCTCAGAAATTAAAATATCGCCTGCGAGATTGTTTTTTAATTTCTTAATAAGGAAATGCCCTTTTTCTGTTTAAAGAATAACAGGAATGTTTAAAGCATTTTCCCTTTTACAATGAGATTTAAAAAAATATGTTTCTAAATTTAAGAATTATTTTTATGAGAATACATCTCAGAATAATACATACTTTATGCATACTTCAAAAAGTCGATCCTCCCCGTGTCTTTAGTAGTACAAATATGTTAGTGTAAAAAAAAAAAAAAAAAAAAAAAAAAAAAGGCTTTTTTTATACTGTGATATTTTCTGTGTATAACCGAGCTTTGAAACGGTTTTTCTTCAGAGCGTGTATTTTCCTACTGTATGCAAATCAAGATATTACTGCTTAATATTAAAGCAAATGCGCTTCCTCTGTTTCATCTATATTTATTTTCAAAATGTCTTTTATTAAAGAAACTATCTTTTTAAAAAATTCCTATGTATTTGAATAAATTGTTTTCTTTGTGTGAAAACAAAATTTAAAATCAATGCACTAATTACAAATTTATATTTAACGATCTCGATCTCTTAAAGTTAGTACATGACTAATACTACGTCTAATACTAATACGAATTTAATTATGAAAAACAATTCTATTCAATAAAAATAAAATTTATCCTGTCTTGTAATAACATGCTTTTTTTGGTAACTATCTTAAATCCTTACAATAAATCTAATAAATATTTCCATGTCTAGAAATGTCCATATCACTAAGAGGTCTAATAAATATTTCCATTTGATTAAAAATAAATACCAGAAAAATTATCAATAACTCTAACGTGCCTAATTTTTTTTCAGTAAGAAAATATGTACACTATACAAGAGAATACACAAAAAGGTTAATTTTAATTGATTTTTTGAATTTAAATTCAGCAATTAAAAAAGAAAATATTATTTTTTAGATAGTTTTTTATTTAAAAACCTTTAATTCAAAACTGCAATAAATATGTAACCTCTTAATACATGAATTCATATTATGTCTTACAATTAAAAAATTTAACTGTATTTTTGCCTAAAGGTGAAACAGCAAAAATTATTGAATATCTGACTTTCCTATTGACTTTTTAATTTGATATTATTGTCAGCCATTGAATACATTTGCATGTTTACCATTTTCTCATTGTCTCAAAATACAGACTATATTTTTTTTACGTAGAATTACAATACCATTTAAATTTTTACGTTTATAAGTAAAAGACACATTCATTACAAGTGAGATTATTCAAAAATTTTTGAACTACATTTTTTCTTTGATTTTGTAAATTTCCTGTTAAAATATAATCGTGAATAATCTGAATTTATTAAAAGTAATTTGAAATCAAAAATTAAAAACGTTTTATTTCTGAATTGTTTGTTTGTTCGGTACATTCCTATTTTCTATTAATCGCGTCTTATTTTATTTGGTAATATATATACGCAAAAATTAAATTTAGGATTTATACTTTACAGTTGATTTATCCAAAGTATTTTGTTTAAATGATTTATTTATTGACATTGTTTTTGAAATTAAAAATTTGTAATCATGATTATCACTCTATTAATAAAAATTACTTTTGAATTATTTAGTAAACTGGTTATTTTTAATGTTAACTGTTTAATGTTTGTTTCATTGTTTTAAAAAATAGTAGTATCTTATTTAATTTAAATAAGACGCTAAACACATTAGAAATAAATCTTGTTTTGATTTGTAACTTAAAAAACACCGTTACCTCTTGTTGTATTCAATTTTTAAATTTGTCATAATTTGAATATTTAGATACATCTATTTGTATTTTGGTCTTTACAGGTTAGAATTAGACAAATTGTGCTGCTTTTAAGAATTATTATGCACTGTTTATTAGAATCCCATCTGAACTAATTCAATCAAAATGACTATAAAATGCTCTTTTCATTTGGAAGACGCGTTGAAATTCAGCAATTATTTGCTTGATGGATGTTGGATAACCGCATGTCAGACAAAAAATGGCGAGTTATTCAAATAACAGGTGGTCGAGCTATTTGGATTTTTTTTCTTCCAATTATTTGGATAACTTTGGATAGTGATATGTGTGCTCTTCTACTTAAAACAGTATCAAACTTTCTCTATGGATTTGTGGTTATGTTGTTATGATAGATTTCTTAACTTCCTTTTTAAAATTATTTCCACTACAATCTTTTGGTGATCAGCTCTATCTGCAGGCATATTTAGTTCAATTAAATCCATTAAAAAATTATTCAAATCCATGATTCCGTCAAATTGTCCGATATTAAAATGTCGTGTTATTTCGATAATAATACATAAATTCTGTTCATATATAATGAACTTTTTTTATTGAAACCAATTCTATGTTCAATTTATACGTCTTCCTAATTTAGCGGTGTTCGAACTAAATTATTATCATCATCATTATTATTATTCATCCTGTAAACTAAGTAGATATTAAATAGAATCTTTCTTTAGCTTTCAACAATGGCAAAAAACTAGACTGTCAAATATTCGAAAAAAAAAAATTAAAACGATTCCGGTTACATTCTCAATGAAATTATTCTCGTGAAATATAGTTAAAAAGATAGTAATAAAGCTAATTAAATATAGATTAAAGAATTTTATGGCAATTAAATTGGAATAATTGAAAAGATAATTTTTTCGACATTAAAATGGCTTTAAAATTATTATTGTTTTGCAATATTTCTGAAAATTGCTGTAAAATCTAACTTTTTTTTTAATTAATTGAATTTTTTTTTTCAATCTCTTCGAAGTATATTAAGCCAAAATTGGTGGCTGTGTGTAGTTGATAATGTACCGACGGAGACTCAAGCATTCATCTTTATAATAAGTAAAACTTGAAAAGAATATTTTTTTATCATGTGAAGATGTTGTTTTGGTTAGAGTTTTTTGAATAATTAGCAACAAAAAGTTGAAGCCTGAAATGACGTAGGCAATGAATAAAGCATAAATGGCAATGTTCTTCAACATCTTTTTATTCTTTTTTATCTGCTTTTACCAATATTGTATTATTATATTGCCTGTTTTCCTTAGAAATTTCTTATGGCTAGTATTATTATGAATTCAGAAAATGAAAAGAGCATAAACTTAAAAATAATAGTGCATAAAATTTGTGCATAAACTTACATAAACAAAATGTGTATAAATTGAATATTAATATTTCAAATGTGTCTTGGAAAATTGATCTTTAAAATGTTCTCGGATGGAGTTTTTAAAATAATAATGGGGTTTAATTTTTTTATTTTACTAGATTTTACTCCTTTTTGTCAATTATTCAATTAATATGGAAAAGTTTGGTTATTAATATTTTTTTATTTCTTTTTGTAGGAATTTTATATTTTTCACCAAAATCATTTAAATTTATGGAAAAATTGATCGTAAGCCAGCATGTTTGTGTTTTTGAGAGGATTAATTTTGCAAAATAGTGCTTTGATTTGTTCTATAATTTGCAAGCTTGTTTTTTTGTACCATTATGATATAAATTCGGCATTAGTAAAATTGTTTTAGAATGGACATACAAATGATTTTCAGACCCATCATACCAAAAACTGTAATTTTTATTATGATAATCTCTTATGGCAATATATAATCTTTTAATAAATGATGAAATTTAAGTTAATTGCTTAAATAAAAATAGCTCAACATAATCTAATTTTTTAAAAATCCTGATTAGTCCAAAAAAAAGGGGGGGGGGGGTAAATCTGTTTTCTACATCTTTTAAAGCCTTCATGATTTTGTTTAAAGTAAATTTTAATTCATCGGTGGCATTGAACTAGGAAATATAAATATTTATGGAATGACACCAAAAATGAAAATGTCACAAACGTCAAAGGCCTTTAGTATTAGAAATTCAGCATTAAATTTTATTTTTTAGTCCTTTTAAAGCTTAAGGGTGTTTAGATATTTTACAAAGATGTTCAGCCCATTCTCAATATATGCCGTATTCTCTAAATTGCAATATATTACTTATTGTATCTTTAAAAACTTCGTTTTGAAGAATTTCTAACATATGTCAATGCCACTGAAAATTGAATTGTTAAGCCCTGAGCTCTTAAAATCTGTAACTGATTATATCTGCCCCTTTTTGTTTTTTAATACGTTAATGGTGTTTAATTATGCTAATTTGAATATACATTTCATTGTATATGTACGTTGAATCTTTCCAAATTAAGCATTGTTCTTTTCCAAATCCTCAAATTCCATTTCGAATTATATCTATATAGTACCAAATCTTACAATCTGACTGATGGGAAAATATTTCCATACTTCTTAAAACTCAACTGGTAATCCCTAAATATTTAAAATACAGCCCTGCATATTTTTATTTTATTTTAACATTTTAACGGATATATGATCTTCGATTGTCTTAAGATTTACATACTATTCCATCCCTATGCTAAACCCTTCTAATACCTAATTAATTTACGAACATTTTAGAATGTTTTTTAAAGTTTTTAGAATTTGTGTGAGGGAATTTACACCCCTGACCCTAAAATGCGGTTGGGATATTTTTTACACCCCAACACTCACAGTTCGACAAATAAGAACGGATTCAAGGTCACTCACCTCCTCCGTCTCCAGATCTCGGGTAGAACATGCCGGTGCGCGCCAGCCACTCGAAATGTCCAGATTTGAGTCCAGCCGCAGCTGCGGCCGCCTGTTCGGTCAGCGGCTGGTGGAACGCACTCGTCATGACAGGGAAACCAGCCGTCTGGGGTGGATGCAGCTGCGCGTGGTGAGGATGGTGGTACTGATAGAGCGGATGAGGTGAGAACACTGGCAGGGCGGCCAAGGGAATCCCGGCTAGGGGGACGGGCCCCTGCCGCGGGGAGGCCACCGGGCAGCGGTCGCAGGAGTCCCCCGCCGGCGAGCTGCGGGCCAGCAGCGCGTCGATGCAGAACGACTTGCTGGTCTCAGCGACGGTCTTGGCGCCGGCCATCGGCGGCATGAATCCCTCTGATATTCTCGGTGCGCCGCGATGCGGGAGAGCGGATCGTTTCGGTCGCTGCGATTGCCGGCGAATCTCTGGGCGAGTGGGTGAGAGGGAGGGACTCGCCGTCGTGATCGGCCCCGCCCCTTTTCCGACGTGGCCACGCCCACCGTCCGCTAATGTGTCAGTGAACAGCGGCCCGAGCGGCATCCAAGCGCCCTGCGCCTCCATCCATTATGTGTTGACAGAGGCTGAAATTGCCATCATCTCCTCTCTCCTTCTCTTTCTCTCTCCTTCCTCTCTCTCTCTTTCCTTTTCTTCTCGCTGCTCCTTTTGTGTAAGAAAAATCCGGCGATTAACCGGAGCCGATGTCGCCATTAGAGCGCTTTTAACTTAATACTTAGCGGTTCATTAGGGGGGCATTTCGGCACGCGCCTGCCTTCGGGGTGAGTCGGAAAAAATTATTTCATCAGGATTAAACGGTTGTTTTAGTTTTAAGGAGAGAGGGTGGGGGATGGATGGGCGATAAGGACGTGGGGGGAAGGGAGGAGAGAAAATCATGTAATGCCGGGTGCTCGTTAATTCTTAGTTTTTAATTATCGGCAGAATAGGCGCGTAATTAATAAATCTCGTATATAAGCGCAATTAGCGGAAATTCCTCGCCCCCGCCGCCCCACCCCACTCAAGCATTTCCTTCCTTTCATGGAACAGTGATGTGAGTCAGCTGAAAATTGTTTTGATAAATGAAATTTCGACTTAACGTTTTCTATCACTATAGAATTGCATTTAAATAGTCAGATTTTTAGGGATAAGAATTGCACCCCCCTGATGTTAGGTATCTTCTTCGGTATCGGAAGGGGGGGGGGTCTGTTTTCGAAGCCCATTTAATGTTGGTTTCAGGATTTTTAGCACTTCCGGGCAATTTAAATCCGCAAAGGGATAAGCTCCGTTCCAAAAGCCCGTGCACGTCTTGAGGCTGGCACATTTCCCCCTGAATACCTTTTCTTGTGGGTTCTTGGGGTTCTTTGATGTATGTACACTTTGCCTACAATTTGCGGGTAACTCCCAATCGATATCCTCAGACAGAGGTGGTCCTACAATGGGTCAGTAGCCAGATTCCAAAAAGACAATAGGACGTCGAAACGGCGCTATAAGATGAGTGCGGGTATGGAATTCTTTGTTTGGTCTTGACAGTGATTTCCGACCCTTCAGGCACATCAATACATAAATAGCACAAACAGTCATGAATGTCACATCCATACATTTACAGTGATTTCCAATCCTTCAGGCACATAAATGTCAAATTCATACATAAATAACACATAGCACATCATGAGCAAAAGCGCAGGTTTCCGTATCTGAGACTTAATAGCAAGTCTGGAACACATCATATCTGATGGAGGACTTTAACCATTTTACTCGTAGGAGTGACTAGAAAGTTTGGTTAGAAGATTTTTAGCTATCTTAATTATCTGGAAACTATTCAAACTGATGAAATCCGTTTTAAAACAGTGGCCATGTTGCTTTAAAATAAGAAGTTAATACATAATAGAACTAAACCAAATTGCACATGCTTCATATGTGCTTAGGGAAAAAGTTTACTCTAAACTTTGTGGACTAATCTAAGGGGTGCGGTAAATTTCAGATGCATTTTTATGAATATAATTAACTTAAATATAGAGGAAAATGTATACGGAATATATGATACCTGATATCTGAGCATCAACTGATATTTGAATTTACTTTGATGCTGAATTATCATTCATCGAATGATACTTAGTCGAAAGTCTTGGGGTTCAGAACCCAATTTTTCTGAAATACTGCTATGTAAGCATTTCTAATGCATATTAAATTCTTTTGAGTTATCTCTACTTTCTTTACAGCGCTGGAATTTATAAAGTAGAATTGCACTTAATCTTGTACTATTCTCCTCATTTGAATGTGGCTCAAAATTATCAGGACCCACCCTAGAAATGTCCTGATATTGCTTAGAAATGTGATATAAATATAACTAATTAGTCTATTCTCACTTGAATAAACTTTTTAAATTACTGTAGTCAATGTTTAATACGACTCTTAGATTAAATTAGTAGACTGACGCAACTTTAGTAACCCATTACTTGCTGTTGAATTATTCTTTTTTGTAATAACTTGAAATGTTCTATATTTTTGTGCATGATTTATCTGTTTAACGTTCTCCTATTCCACATTTTAACATCGTATTTTTCTCTTTAGTGCATTGTTTAAATATTCCCCATATGTAAAATAAATAAATGCATCATGTAGCAGTTACATAACTCTTATCTTCTTTTTGGAATAACAGATGGCGATGCCTGTTTAGGGTGTTCCATATGCCCACCCATAATGCATTGCGCATGGCAAGGATAATTAGAATAAGATGTGATACTGTACTGTTACACTGCGCTCATGAATGTCTTTTCTTTGTTCGGTGTGTGAATGTGTTTATTAAGGAAATGATCTTGAGAACATAAGTCATGTTGCTTCGTGGACAGATCATAATAATCTACATTCCACCACAGTCACTGCATAATTAATTTCGTGATGTCGATATGCATGCAAAGCCTCTCTGTAATCTGACAGGTGTCGAACCCCATATTAAATCAAAGATAAGAGAGAATCTATTTCATTTTTATCTACCTTTGAATCCCACATCTGACCCCTACTTAGAATTTTATTAATAAAACCAGATACCAAATTTCTCTAATCTAACTTGTTGCATTTTTGTCTTATCACGTTAAAATATACATAAATGGCAATGCAAGCTCTAAACTCACTCAACTCTAATTTTCATTCAATGGTCCTCTTGACCAGAGCCCAACTATAGTAGGGGCGTACGGAGCAATTGCTCCGAGTCCTCACATCCGAAGGCGGGCCCAAATCGAAAACTACCGCTCTATGCACGGTTCTTCATTAGTGAAGCAGAAGGTGGGGCCCCGATGGGGCTAAGTCAGGCCCTGCTCTTGACAAGCAGGCGAAGCTCATTACAAGATTTATTCCAGCTCATTACAAGATTATTCATTATTAGATATAATATAGGCGCATGCGCAATCTGAAGTGCTACCTGATTGTTTCAAATCGGTTTAAACTGGTTTTCTATTATTTTTTTAAACCTTCTGGACTAGATGAAAGAAAAAAGTTAAAACTCCATTAATTTTGAGTCCCCCCGTTGCTACAGAACTAAGCCGTATAAATAGGGTATTTCTTCTTTAAATACGATTAAATATAGTCAGTAGGATTTAAGTAGTAATTTACTAAAAAAAGTATTATAAAACTGACTACATAGCCAGGTTTCACCAATCTTGCCGCAGCGTGAAATAAGTTGCTGCTCAGATTTTGAATCAAATTTTGCAATATTCATTATACAAAGAATAATTTTCTGCATGCTTCTGCTTATTTTGTAATATAAAAAAAATTACTTGTTTTATATCAAGCATATATAAAAGCATATTTTGAACCTCATTTTCCCGGACGTTTTTTGGTTCGGCATGTCTTTTTTAACGTTACTAAGAGTTTACAGTAATAAATCAGTGGTAGAAATCTCTTAAGCTTTTTCGCAGTACTCTAAAAAAATATTATCTTAGTAAACGCCTTGCATAGATAAAGCTTTAGTACAAATTTAACTTTTTGAAGAATCTGTTGTGCCATCCATAAGAAGTGCTTTTGTGATTAATCACTAGCATTTGGTTAATAGCATCCGAAAATCGAATTTGTAATTTAGTCGCGTTTTTCTCACCCGATTGAAACAAATTTGATACAAAGCTACAATTGTAGTCACAAAATCCTAGGCATTATGCAATAAATTTAACTCATTGTGTATTTTAGCTATCGTGCTTATAGGTTTTTGAAAATGCAATCCAGAAAATGGTCAATTCCTCATTTATCTTGACTCAAAATGTTACTCTATAAACGTTAAATCTGTGCATCGAGTTTCATTGATCTAGCTATCTTCGTTTTGCAATTACCATATGTATTACTTATGCTTATATTCGGATAGCCAGACAAACGAACTTTCACTGAACAAAGTATGCTAGAAAAACTGCTAATTAATGTACTGATCGTATATCACATTTCATAAGACTAGCTCAAAACCTTTTTAAGTGTATCTTTGTCAAAGACAGAAGGATGTATATTTTCAAACGTTCTTTTGGAACTCAAGGAGGTCTAGAACATGGAGATTCATCAAAATTCGAATTTTTTTATGATTACGATATTTTCTCTGTATTATTATAGCATTAGCACAAATGCGGTTACTTGTATTAACAACATGCTAGCGATTATTCACCAAAGATATTTCAGTTTATTAACATACATTAAAATGGTAAATTCAGTTTGTTAACATTGAAAACATTTGATAAAAAAATAAAGGAGATAAGATTTTAATTTCAATTTTAAAAAACAGTCGTTTTTTCCCTCTAATATAATTAAAAAATCAAATGGTAAATGCTTACTTTATATCATAAAATGTTAATCTCTGCATTAATTAAAAATCAATTTCAAACAATAATTGTTTTATATGCGTTTGAAATGCAGACGATAAACTTTACTTTTCTAACTGTTAAATGCCAATTTTTATTTGTATGTTTATTTTGTCATAGAAATACTGTCATATTGGTTTAGAAATTTTAAAGCTTTTCCGGTTATAAACTTTACGCCAAGATTATCTTTGTAGATTATTTTTAATAGCATTTGCTAATTAATGCGCTATCAATAAAATCATTACCTATAGTTATTTCAATGCATGATATTTTACAGTTTTCCTTTAAGGGTTTGAAAGGAATTTGGAAAAAATTACTTAATCGATAAGGAACCTTTATGTTTGAGCTAGATTGGAGAAAGTTTAAAAAAAAATATTAAAGTTTCAAAGGTAGGGTATAAATTGTTTTTTTGCTATATAATTTAGATAGTATCGTGGATAAATGCCAGAATTTTGCCTCGTTTGTAATTAAATTTTTAACAAAACGTTCCTAGGAGCACATTTCTACCAAAATATATTTATCTCATATTTGATGACTTTTAACCGAATGGTCTGTCCTATAGAGCACTAGTAGATACAGAAGCAAGCACATAAACAAAATATCAAGTCTCCAAACCTAACATCAAAAATCTCGCCACGGTGAGAAAATGCGTTCAATTTAGAAAACTCAAAAGAATGTTATTTCTTCTTTGAACTTTACGGAGATAAAAAAAAAATTCCATAGGTCATAGAGCTTTCTTTTTCTATTCGCTCAATTTTTTTTTTTTTGACATCGTTTGGTGTGGTTTATATGTTAATATGTAAATCGATCTGTTAATTCGGTACGGTACCATATTTGTATAAATGATTTACAATAGCAATTCTATAAGGGCATTAATGAAAAATTCCATCATTTCTATGTGAATATTATAAGTTTCCATACATTTTAGTGTGATACTAGCTTTAACACTGCGAGTTTTTATTCTGTTGCCGTCTATAATCTTTTAAACGAAAGCGAAACAAATATACTTTTCAAGTAAAAATATCTTACTCGTAGTGCTTAGCAACTACAATTTTTTGCAGACGTGCGTAGCGTCACAAGAACTTACACATTACTTTGAATTTAAATAAAACATAGGTTGAATCAATGTTGATTTATCCTATTCATCCCTATCTAATTCATAGATATATTTTTGATTTCGACTGCTTGCCATATTACATTAGGTGTATAAATATGACACCGTCAGTTTCTAAGTTTAGAAAAAGAATATTTCGAATTCCATAAAGAAACATTCTGTTGGTTTAAGTATAATCATGTTATCCAATTTTTGATATATGTGTGGTAGTTTTAACTCTCTAGAAAACGGGCTCTGCAATGAGAGAAATAAATAGCAGTTTGAAGAAGCAACATCTAATGAATATGAAAGGTGAGACAATATTAACAGTGGAATTATTCTAAAGTTCATTTCACTAGTTCGGTAACATTTGGAAGAAAAAAAACATTATATCCCCCGCTTTATTTTGGAGGCTTTTTCGTTCAATACTTCTATCAAATATAATAGCATTTGCTTGTATCTTTCATCATTGATGATTTCATATAGTAATGTTCCAAAATATGCTTGAATTTTTCTTTCATGTTTTATTATGGTTCATTATTGTTCAATGTTCTCATGTACATTGAAATAATAAGTTTTAAAAGGCCGAAATTACACTTGACAAGTTGTATTAAATTTGAACTGCGTGTGAAGGGAATAATTCTTCTTTTTAGAAAGGCATAAACAAGCTAGTCTGTCGGAGCAACTTCTGGTGAATATGGTAGAAGTAATTCTAAAGTTTCTTTCCCTAGTTTAGTAATATGCAATGCGAAACAACACTTATTCAAATTGTTACGGGTTTCCGTCGTTTTTCTAACCTCGTATAGTGGGTGTGTATGGTGTTAGAGATGATGAGGACACACAGACAATGACAAATTCTTTAGTAGAGGACACAACACAGATGTTTAATTACAGGACGAAGACAGGACAGCACACAGACGACAAATATTGACAACACTACTATGTACAGAAGACAACTATTTACAGCCAAGACGAACGCACAGGACAACACACTGCAGATAGTAGTCCACAGGTAGAAATTCTGTAGTGACAATGTCCACAGTTCACAGAGCGGCCAGCCGGGATTCAGCCGGAGAGGGAATCTTTAAGGAATTCACTTTACACTACGTAGGTCTCTCCAGAACAGGCTGAAACTATTCCTCTGTCCCTTCTTGCCTTTGCTGTCGACTCACTACTTCGCACAACGGGACTACTCCTCAGTTCGGGACAGCTCCGTTCCCGACGACGACATAACGGGCTGCGATGCAGGCTCCGTCAGAATATGCCACACAGCAGTCCTCCGTTCAGGATTCCTCAATTCAAGACCTCTGTATCTCTAGGTCTTCTCGATTAATTCCGACGCGTTACTTGTTTTCTTCGTTGAACGCTAGATCTTTCAACTTCGGCTTCTCTAAACGGCCGCACTTCGGCTTGACTCCACTTGATTCTTCTTCAGGTCTCCTTTCCTTTTTCTCCGTTGCTCAGCTTCGATTTGATTCACTCTACTCCCACCTTCTAATGAGTTGGATTAACGAGGCACCTAACCCCGGCAGGGGCTTATCCCCGAATATGACAGATAAGAGAGGCCTAGCAGTCAATAGATTGCCGTGGTCGTCTGCGAAAAATTTCCAATTGCAGCTGCTTAAGTAGGATTGGGGAGCTGGTTAGGTGAGTGAGGTGGCGAGTGTCAAGACTCATTCAATCTACTCCATCTTCAAAGACTGACAGGTTAAGGAGTGCCCGCGTCCTTAGACGCTACCTCCTATAGTGGCGTTAGGTAGACGGTAATGACTTTGCTTTCTTTGGGTGTCATGGACTTCTGGCTGGCTCTTATATATACCGGCCGTAAGCGGGGCTAATATCTTCTTGACCAATCAGGAGCATTCTGGATGTATCTTGGCTCCTAGTGGACGAATCGGGAAAATTCTAGATGTTTCGGGTACTTTCCATTTTGTCACCAAAGTCGCCAAATAATCGCCAAGTTTGGCGCCAAGCCCTGGGACCTCTGACATCACACCCCTTCATTATTCAATACATATCACTGTAAATCTCTCTTCCTTACGATGACATTATCAGAGCGGGAAAGCAAAACTACGCGTTCGTAGCAATACTGTATATACTGAAATAAGTCATCATGCGTCAATCAGTCACATATAATTAAATAATGAATTTCCAAATCTATTAACTGCAAATGGCATTTGATGGAGCATGTTCACTATAAACGTGCAACAAAAACCGATGTGTTTCTATTGCAATTTTCAGCACAAAATTTGGCATATTCTCTAAGTTATATATATAAGTTTTAATAATAATCAGGTTACAAATTAAATTTTAACGATTGATGTCAAACTTTCAGATTATAAAGTTTTAAAAGAAACCGTAGAGACTTTCTGAATGTGTTGTAATTCGAAACAAATCGCTTATTTGTATATTGCGCTTTTTTTTTTTTTTTTCCTTCATGTGCTGTTGCTATGTAGTAGGAGCAATTAAACCACCGTCAAAATTTTAGAAATTGTTCAAGGATGAATTCCCAGACTTAAAATTGCAATTCGAGATGAGTTAGAGGTGCACGAGTTAGATGCTTTTTGCATAGTATTTAATAATACTGTCAATTTTACTTTTTTTTTCTTAAGTATTGGTACACAATTTTAAAAATAGAGGAATGCACATAGTGTCGCAGATACTTTTTTAAGCAGTGAGTAATAACGATTGGCGTAGGTTTTAGGCCTTCTCATGGAGAGGTAGTCTCACCATGTCTTCCATTAACTTTGGATTAGAGGAAAGTTCAATAAAACTTCAGAGAATCTGGAAACCAAGGATAGGCATTGGTTTACTTTTCCGCATTCATTTAATATGCTGTTGCTATCCACTAAAAGTTGACTCAAAACTCACCAGTCAATTGGAAAGCACAATAATGGCAAATAATGATATAATTATAAAGTAGGTGCATTAGTGTCAATATGTTAGCGCTCTGTAGCATAGGATTGTTTGGTTTAGAGCTACAAAATTTGGCATACATGTTTTAGACGGTAAAAATTAACACCTCAGTGTGATTCTCTTGAAGTTTCAATTAATTGAAAATTGAGATGAATTTTTGTTTATCCACAATAACTTTTGGAAATATCACATCACAAACATATATTTCATATTGTTTTTGGAAAAAAAAGTTTTTTAATGATACCAATTTAATAATTGCTCACATTTTTTCTGAATGTTTGCAATTTATTAAAAATATTTTTTTATGTAATTTTTAAATCAGTAGATCACATGACTTCTCCGTCATGCAAATCGCTTTCCTTGTTTCATTAAATAATGAATCGTACAATCACCGTCCCTTTTAGAAAGATTCTGTTTAATATCTGTATAATATGCAAAATGAGCAAGAAACTGTTGAATTTATAAGATGTATGAAACGTATATACGTGGAGCTATGAAGTCATGCGTCTTGTCTTTAGAAAATTTTCAATGAAATTCTTGAGTTTTTAAAATAAAATAACTAATTATTGAATTATTAATTTAATAAATAAAAGTATTAATTATTTAATCATTAAGTTTAATAAACAAAATTTAAAATATTAAATTCAGCTTTTATTCGAAAGAGCTCCGCTCATTTGGGCTTGGTATTACCAAGTGGCAATAGACCCACCGACAATAAAACAAATTAAAACCTTCTTTGTACTTCAAAGTAATTAAGAATAAATCCTGATTTTTTTAGGATTTTGAATTTCTGAAGTGGGTAACTTTTGAGTGTATTAACTTCATTTATATAGATACAAGAAGAGTCAATAGAAATAACTATAACTGACAGTGCGGGAACTAATTTACCATCCTGCATTTGTAATAATAATTGTTCTAGGTATACAAATAACATTCAAACAGTAATACACTTCAGTTCGTTTATTGTTACAGATAAAGGAGGCGTTAAGACAAAATCTTCGCCATGTATGATTTGCCATAAAAATAAAGGAATAAACGTCGAAAAAGTCGAAATTGGCGGTTTAACGAATCTTTGCTTTTCAGAAATCCGTCAGGTCGAAGAAAAAAAAAATGGGAATTATGTCTGTGAATACGATAACTTAAAAAACCGCTTTGAACTTGACAGTTATAATTTTGTACAGGGTATTTACA
Organism: Argiope trifasciata; assembly: GCA_026543055.1. Lineage (NCBI taxonomy): Eukaryota > Metazoa > Arthropoda > Arachnida > Araneae > Araneidae > Argiope > Argiope trifasciata. Next base: position 129,007 of record JAPMOQ010015163.1, on the reverse strand, counting down.
TCGTATTTGTAGACTTCTGTCTAATTTTGATTTCTTATATTGTAAAGATTTAAAAAATTTTGAAACATATGACAGATTCAATGACATTGAAGAAGTCTTTTCATTTATAAGTTCGTTTAATTCTTCATCCGTAGGCACGCATATTTACAAGCGGCGCGGCTGAGTAGACATGTCGAAAAGGACAAATTAATTTTCTTTTGCCTCTTATACCAAATTTTGATAGGGAAAATATTGTTTACAGTGCCAATATACCAGTGCTCCGCAACCGGTGTGCCGCGGCACACTGGTGTGTCATGAGCCAGATACAGGTGTGACGCGGTCAAATACATTCATGTATTGAATATTTTTTTTTCATAATAATGTCTATTTTTCTAAATATACTATAGAATAATTATTATAACTAAATAATTATTCAATGGTCCCCTGGTGAGAACATTTGAAAACTGCATAGTGTGTTGTGTAAACACCAAGGCCCACCAAATTAATCATAGATAAAGCAAAATGACCGTAAAGCACTACCTCTACAAATTCGAGAGGAATTTACAAATTTAAATAATGACGTGACTTTAAAATTATACTTCTCCGAAGTTCCATTAGATGTTTTCTGGATTTACGTTAAAAAAGAATATCCTCACATTTCCTACAAAGCAATCTGAACATTACTTCCATTTTCGACGACATATTTATGTGAGCAAAGTTTTTCAACTCTTGTATTAATTAAAAATGATAATCGGTCATGCTTAAAAGTTCTTGACCGAGAACTTCGGGTCGCGGTGTCAAATACTGATCGGAATATAAAACTTTTGTGTTTATTGAAACAAGCGCAGGTATCACATTAATAATTATTATGATTGTGAAGAAATAAAGATGTTATGGTTTTATGTATGTATGTATGTATTCTTTTCAAATAAAAACAAACATTTATTGTAAAATTTGTGTATCAATTAATACCTATATACTTTAGCATCTGGTGTGCCGCGGAATTCTAGAAAGAAATAAAGTGCGTCTTAGGTGAGAAAAGGTTGCGGAGCACTGCAATATACTATTAAGTTTCTTTGAGGGATTTTCGATATGCCAATCACAAATATGGGAAATAACGCAGGAATCTTTTAAAATCTTTAAGTTTGATGAATTAATTAAGCACAGAAAGTGGAATTGGATCAGGGAATAGGAGAATATTTGTAGAATGACTTTTATGTTGGCTAAATTAAGATAAAACTTTAATTAATTCGGATTTAAATTAAATGTTAAAATATCTATAAACGATAAAAGCATCAAGCAATTGAAACCAATTTTCAGAAATCCTCAAAATTAAATTATTTCGGAAAAGAAACTAAATCTTGGAATTGAAGCTAAAAATTATTTCGAATTCGAACAAGATTGGAAATTAAACTATCACTGTATTTAGTATTGTCTCTTTGGCCATAATTTTCAGATTTTCAGGTTACGAGGTATCAATACGGTTGAACAATGTCTGATTCCCCCCAGAAAAAATCCCTTACTTTGAATCCCTGCCTTAGAGTGACCCTTGAAAAAGTCTTCAGGCCGGATTCTTCTTCTATTTAATTTTGATTCCATTGTATTCCTTTTAACTTGGCTTTGATTGCTAATATATATGTCTATATATGAGGAGATCTGTTTGTCCGGTAAAAGCCATTTGAATTATAAAGCGTGAACAACTAGTTCGTTAAAATTTAATACTCTATACTGTATACTATTTCTATATTGTATGTACACTGTATACTATTTCTATATTGTATACTTATATGAAATTTGTAGTGAAATGCGTCAAGTGGTTGCATTCTGTCGATCTCTATTTTTATAATTCATGTACTAAACAACATAAGGAAATTAAATTTGTTTTAAAACTTCACATCTAAAAGCTAGATTATTAGCTCATCAAATTTTCTGTCCAATCAAAGGGTTGATTACCTGTTAGTTCATAAGAATGCAAATGTGATGACTAATGCATGTTACTAAATAAACTACATTGGTCATGTGATCTATTCCAAATTTTGATTTCAATCCGTCGGAACAAATAGAATAGAAATACATATTCAGTATTCGGGTAAATGTGTATTAGTCGCATTTGAACAATTACCCCCCCCCATCTCTAAAAGCAACTGGGATCGCACGCTAGATTAAATAAAAGAATTAATTCAATTTTTTGTAACTCTTATTCATCAATATCATTCATTTATTACACCAATACCAGACTCCTATACTATATTGCGAAGCATACAACTCTCAGGTGTGAAAATGTTCCCAAATTTCTCCAAAGTCTGCCATTTAATGAGGGACTTAGGAAATGGTTATTTATACTAACGTCCTTTTTTTTTAAGCAACACTAGGACTACTTTGGGACAGATCTCGTAATTTCGAGTACCGATCAGATGACGAGAACGACTCCTGAGATGGCACCCCCTTTCCAAACTTCCACATCACACCAATGAAAAAGTATTTGAATTTGGTAGATTTAAAGTGTATCGGACTTGCTTACAAGAAGGTTCATCGGTGGAATTAAGACTCAAACCTGAATTACTCCGATTACGAATTCCACCGCGACCTGCGGACAAAAATGAATATTATTATATGCGAGAAAAATTCTGAGAAATGAATCCTGCTAGTTCCTTTTTATAGCTTTCAAGCTTATTTAATCAATAGTGTTTCTAGTAACCTTTATTTTAACATATAATTTTATTTACTCGATACATTGTATATTCCATCCCGCTCAGCAATGTTCTTACTGACTGTTTTTCGATACTGATACTCTCCGCATTTATGTATATGCGCCAGGAAGTTTTGATCCTCCCAAAATAAAGATGTAGGATGCTTATATTTTATTATTTAACCCTCTGACTGATCCTCCCGCTAATTCCATGGGTAACTGCAACTCAAATGTAGCAATATCTGCTCATCCCACGATTTCCACGGCCATGTGTTTTTCTTCCTTTATTGGGGAAGTCATCGCGTTTAATCATTGAAATAAACTATATACGGTAATAGACGTTTAGTTTACGTTTTGGCCAACAAATGTTAGCTGTCCACTAAATTGCGGCATTTGAATGCAGGCAGTATTACCGCTCTAACTTCACTTTTTGCCGCTTTTTTCTTACAGAAATGGCTGCTAGAAAACGTTTGGTGATTGACAGAGAGTCTATTCCTGATGACTTATCAGATTCTGACAGCGGTTTTAGTTGATAGCGATAGTGATGTAGATATTTCAGACTGCTCCTCAAAAAGAGTGACTGATCCTGATTCAATAAACTTGCAAAGCGTCAGATCAAAACGTTTTGTTTTTGTCATAGACAGACGGACAGACATTTTCTGAAAAGGAATTATTTTTAACTCGGTAATGTCTGGAACGTGGAGATAAGCCAAAATCTCGATTTCGAATATTTTGACGATTAGTATACTTCCTTTATAATACGTACCGAAAAAGCAAAAATTGCAAATTATATGCGGATTCGTTACCTGCCCTGAATTGTAGGGCAATAAGAAACAAACATAGAATATCAAAAACTTTTTAATACCTTATAATATTTTTCCTAAAATAGACGAAAATGGGTAGCCAAAGCTTTCTCTGCCGCTGTAGACGCACACATGTGTAACAAATAAAAGATGACAAAATAGTGAGACAGTTCTTGAGTTTGTACCCTTATAATAAGCGTTCGAAAATTGATTTGTATAAATACATTATGGCTCCTTTATTGAACTTGCATCTCACCAAAGCATGGCACGAATCAGGTAGGGTACATTTCGTTATACAGGGCAAGATATCGTCAATGTGAGCCAAACTAGGATAAAGTTGCCAAGCGAATAGAAAAATAAAAGTCGCCAATTTGAACTAAACTTGAACAAAGTCGCTTTGTAACCCCGTGAAATGCCTCGTAATTTTGCATTTTGACGATTTTTTTGTTGCACCCATATAATGGAAAATCACCTCAGTTTGTATTTTTGCATTGTAATTTTTTTGAATCAGGTGTTCGCCAAAATTTTGTTGAATAATGAAAAAAGCTTCACGCAATAAACGGTGTTCTGTGTGCTAATATTATTAAAAAAATCTAGTTAGATTGAATAATAAATATTAGAACCTCGGTTAATGCATAATGTCAGGTAATTTATGTATTACTGTTATTTATAACATTTATATTCATTGAGTTTATTATTATTATTAATTTTTTACAAAGTTGTAAATACTTTTCATGTACATATTAGAAAAGAAAATTTTTAATAGAACAAGTAACATAAAAAATTTTTTTAATTCAATTCCTCTCTAGATAAACAAAGATAAATTTTATTTTAGCTATTTTTGATTAAAAAATGATTAAGTAACAAAAATGATTGATCTTCGCAAGAATTGAACTCGCATTCTTCATCTTCAAGGGAAAAATACTGAAATCCTCACCTTTTACTAATTGAGCTACTGCCTGGCGATTTCGATTTTCATTACAAACTGCTAACACTCTGTATTTAAGTATTAAAAATGAATTAAATTTAAGGAATGAATTGGTATTTGAAAAAAAAATGTATTAACATCCAGTATCATCCAATACAAGTTTAAAAGAATGTATTTGAACTCGGGTGGATGAATAAAAAGTATTTTATTGACGATTGAAAATTTAAACAAGATATATATCTAGTGGAGTAAGGAGAGTGTAAACTAATAGTAGGAATTGAAAAATAAAGGCTTCATCCCTCCGCCTCACCTCCTCAAATTCCGATGGATCATAAAAAAGCAAGCTTAGAAAACGAAATGAATTTATTCGCAAAAGCTATGCATAAACATGGTTGATTTTCGGCATGCAGATTCTGGCATTTGTCATAGCAGTAGACTAGGATTTTCGACTTTCTCTTAGAGCACATTGCCATCGATGTTTTCTGTCTTAACCTCCTTTATGGCATTTCTCATATCGATGAACTTGATTTCCGACCTATCTTCGAGGTAATGTCACCAGTGGTGTGCTGTATGTCTTAATGCTCCTTTGAAACTCTTCATCACTCGAGTTCAAATACATTTTTTAAAGCTTGTAGTGGATGGCACCCTATGTCAATACAGTTTTTTCATTCAAATATTAATTCATTCATTAAATGTTATTCATTTTTAATACCGTTATATAGTTTTAGCCGTTCGTAATGAAAATTGAAATCAGCAGGCAGTAGCCCAATCGTTAAAATGTAAGGATTTCAGTATTTACCGAGTAAAGACAAAGAACGAATTCAGTTCTTGTGAAACATCAATCATTTTTTTAATACTTAATAAATTTTTTTTGGTAATTTTAAATGAAAAAAAAAGAACTGAAATGCAATCTATCTTTGTTGACTGACCTAAGTAGGAATTGATTTTTTTAAAAATTTATATTACTTGTTAATGTTTTTAAGGAAAAAAGATAGAAGAGGAGTGTCTATACATTACATTTCCTCGTTTCTAATGTTATGTTAATAGCCTAATGTGTCTGAAGCGCAGGTCCGATTACAAAAACACCAGGACAGGCCGGAGTTCTATGAGCTCACTTCATTGCTCACCAATACCAGAGTACAAAGTTTTTATACCATCACTCACAGTTAAAATACGTCCTCTCTTTCTTATTGAGTGTTAAACCCTCCATTTATGGCAAGCCATGTAGAATGTGAATGCGACGCAGTGATTCATGGAAGTACTTGCCGGGAACGGGTAGAGTTAAAATAGAAAGTTCGGTACTGTCAGTTTATATTTTATAAACTGTATTGCACTTTCCAGGAATTTTCAAGAGAAAAGAAAGTTGAAAATATAACTGCTTACATTTCAACATACATTCTGTGATGTCTATGGCGGTTTGTATTGTGATGTCTCGCCAATTTGGAGATTGAATTCCTCCAAGGATCGAACTCGCGACTTTACTATTTTCAGCTGCGTAACATATCTCCTATTCAAAATTGATCACCGATGTTTAGTGGCTGTTACTAGCTTATTAAGAAACCTCCACAATACTCTCCTACCATTGAGTCTGCAAAGAGATGAACGATTTTATCGTGCCAAGCGTTATGGTGAGCGAAGAGAGTGTTTCGGTAGAACCAAGCGTTATGGCGAGCGAAGAGAGAGTGTTTCGGTAGCTCTAAGCGTTGTGGCGAGCGAAGAGCATGTTCATTGGCCGATGTCACCAAAGTGGCGGTTTGTATTGTGGTATCGCGCCAATGTGGAGATAAAATTCGGCCAAGAATCAAACTCGCTGCCTTACGATTTGAAGCCGCCGTAGCATATCCCCTATACAAAAGTAATAACCAATGTTTAGTGGCTGTTACTGGCTTATGATATCACCACATGTCTAACTTAATTACGATAAAAGAAAACTAAACTGGATTGTCGAGAATCGTTTAGTACTGTAGTTTAAATAATAGTCTCTCACAATCAGAATATCACTTAAATTCACACATTGAAAAAAATTTTTTTTTCTTTTGTTTGAAAAAAAAATCTCTATTCTGCTTAAAACTCAGATTCCACAATAACCAATCAGACATGGATTTAACCTTCCTCAATCTTTACTGATCTATTCAATTTCGGAAAAATATGTCTACGCCCGGAGGAGTAGAAATTTCAAAAAATCTTACGCCGTGTTTTCTATCCATCTCCATCGGTGCCATAGAAATAAAAAGAAAAACTTGAAAAAGAAGGTACACGAATTGGGGAGAGAGGAGGAGGGGAGAAAAAAAAGGAAAATCCCCCCCCCATCTACGTAAACTGGATAAAAATCCAACATAGTAACGGGGATGATTCTTTTTCTCTGCCTGCAAAAGGAGGAACTGCTGTGCAAGATACAAAAACCTCATAAATCTTCAACGTTTCATCTAAGCCGGCAGTTACTGCAATCTGGGCGGTCATCTGTAATGGGTAAAAGACGACATTACGGGCCGCCATGACACTCTTCTTTCTTTCCATCCGTAAGGGGCGGGGCCGGCGGACGCCCGCCCCTCCGCCGCCGCTGACCAATGGGAGGCCGGGACTCCTGCCAATCTGGGTGTCAGGCTACACGGCCGTGTTTTGACCCGCTTCTATCGGAAAAGCTGTTGGCATTGCGTTTTAAACTCACTCGCGAGCCGGATCGGTTCATCATCTCCGCTTTCGGGTAATTGAGTTAGAATGGAGGAGGAAATAGGAATAAATTAATCTTATTCTTGTCGTTTTGCAGTCGCTGAAAAGTATATCGGCCATTATTTTGAATTAAGAACCGAGTTACGAAATCGGTTGTTTTACCGTTATATAATAGTAGCTTCAGAGGATAATTTCGATCTTTGCTTTACAGAATTAAAGATAAATTATAAAATATCTAATGTTGCTTTATATCATTAAAGATGATTACTATATCAGGAAAGAAATAAAAATAAAGTTATTAAAATTCAGTAAATTTTAAAATTAAAAGTTATAGTGCAGTTTTTTTCAGATGTTTTAATTGATTTTGACTCATTTTGACGTTATATTAGAACTGTATTCTAAGAAATTAATCAAAAAATTTCAATTATTATGAAATTGAATTAAAACTAAACTCTCTCTAAACCAAACAAATGAGAAGCAATGTGTTCAGTGAGCGCTAATGTTGTTGCTACTACTAAAACGCAGATGAAATAACCAGTTTTGAAAAAATATTGTTTAATGTTAAAAAAAAAAAAAAGAAAGAAAATATGAGTCATGTTTGAGGACATTCTCAAAGGTCCCCTCCTCTAGTTTCTATCCCTCAGGCATTGATAGAAACTAGAAATTTTTTTCTGTCAGGGGGTCTGACTTTCGTCCAATCAATATTGGGAGATCAGTACTTTAAGACCTAAAGTCAGACTAAAAGACTATTAAGGAGTAACGTCAGATCCTTCACAGGTAAGGGCTCAACCAAGAGGTATTTTTTCTAAGGGTGACCCATGAGAATATTTTTAGCCAGGACTCATATATTCTTTTCTTTTTGCATTAAACTTAATATTTTTCAAATTCGGTCGATTTCATTCTAAAATGTTATTTCCTGATTCAGTTCCACTTTTTTTTATTTAATTAACGCAACAATTGTTGCCATCTACTCGAAGTCCCCACACTTCGAGTGAAGGGATAAAAATGTGTCGATCTAAACAAATTCATTTATGATCCCTATAATTTCCTAATCTAAATCGACACGTGTAAAGAAATCCTTATCAGAATCTCCTTTAATACATAATCTTCGATGAAAATACTACTTTCACTTTTTTCTCTTTTCCCTCTTGTGCTGTAATGCGGATTGACATGCCTCATCGCGCCTTGCTTGTATATATATTATGTTATCCAGATGGAGAATAAAGTCAAGTTAAAATTCAAATGTGTTTTCGTTTTCTTCGGTCAAGACTCTGTTTATAATATACATTTATAAGAATATTTTAAAATATAAGTTGAATCCTAACTAATTTCCTAATTTTTAAATTAGTTTTTAATTTTGCCCGTATTGACTTCATTGTAAAATGCTCTCTTATTTCCTGATACCATTCCACTTTCTTAAAATTAATTAATCCTACACATGCCCTATAAAACTGCTCACCTCGGCATTTTCTGACATTCCAAGTAAAGGGATAAAAATCTTTAATCCCTAGAACATTAGAGGTAACCTAAATAATTCCTTCCTAAGACTACATGTGTCAAAGAAATCCCGATTTTAAAAAAATCTCATAGTAAAACCCATGAAGGGGAAAACGTTGCTCTCTTCTGTACTTGTATCGCGATGCAAACGGGTGTCGTTTTCACCTCGCCGTCTTGTACATTAATTAGTGCCTCTTGCAATGAAATAAAATTTTGAAAATTTGAAAATTTTCTTCTATTTGGCCACGCAACTGTTACAACATGTTTTGTATTTTGTATATATGATCTGCATAGCGTAATTTTATAGTGTACTATCAAAAGGAAATTTAAGAATGGATTTAAGGATTTGAATTTAATTCCCGGAATTTAAACAAAAATCTACATTTTAAAAAATTAAAAAAAAATCGACAAATGAAATTTTTTGTTTTGGAAATAAAACTAGGACGCTAAAACAAACCACTGAACTAAATTGTCTAACACTCTTTTCTATAGATAAGTAAAAAAGCGATACTTACAAAATTTTATCTAAATATGGTTCTGTTTCTTTTTTTCCCCATGCAATTTACTATTGAATCCGAGTTTCATCTTTTAATATTCGTTCTGGTATATCCAATTGTGCTTTTAATTTAAAATTTTAGACCATTTTGGAATTTTTAAAATTATTTATTTGGAAGAATCCTTTATAGTTTATGTGCACATTATTTGAAATAAAAATAGTTAAATTATTTTTATAAAAATAACGAAATTGCTGCTTTTTATTGGCTCCTTTTCGCTGAAATGAAAAAATAAAAATTGATTTTTTAAAGAAAATTAGGTTTCGTTAGCCACCTTCGGAAAAGTGATTCTAAGAAATGTGAAATTTGATAGTGATATTTAAAATTTTAACTAAAATTTTCTTCCAAAAACCGAATGAAAACAGAAAAAGCTGACTACATTTTACTCTTATTACTGCCATTATCATAATTTAGATATGAAATACGAGCAGACGTATTACATTCAGGTAGTTGCCTTCATTAAATTACTTTGAAATCATTTTAAAGTTAATAAAATCATTTAAGTCAATACATCGTTGCTTCAAAGGTATCATTACGCATCTCAACTTTCCAAATTTAGCAAGAGATAAAAAAAATTATTAATAATCGCAATACAAATGATATTGTTTGCATGACTGAAATTAATTTTTTGTTCCCACCAGATCTGAAAAAATGATTCATTATCGGATATCAAAAATACCAGTTCTTAATTCTTACTGCCTTGCAGCGACCTCTTTTATTGACTATTGGAATCATAACTCATTTTTACTTTCTCTTGTGCCTATTACATATGAAATGTAGCGATAATCAATAATAATAATTGTAAACTAGAACTCGAGATTTTGTCGAATTCATATATTTTAGACGACCCTGGGTTCGAAATACACATTCCTGGGAAATGACCGTTTGCCTGTCTATTTGTAACTCAAGATAACTCGAACACTTTAGGTTGAATTTAATATTTTTATCGATTCCATCTTGCCATTCTTAGCTAGTGTTTTTGCGATTATCTTTGGCTTTCTGATAATAATATCCAAAAATAGAATTTGCAGTTTAATGGCATTTTTTCAAACGACTGAAACAGAAATTTGACGCAGTATTCACTAGAAATCATAAGATTTCATATTAAATTTGATATATTTAAGTCCCTGCGTCTTTGAGTTATCGCATTTGCACTTATCTAAAAGTACAGATGGTCAACTCTTTGTTAGAATTGGTTTAAAATTTGACAGTCATCTACACTACGAATGTTAATTCTATGTACCGAATTTTATCTCTTCAACTCTCCGTTTTGTACTGATCATATTAACTTATATTCGAACAACCGAACAGACGGACTTTCTCTAAACAGATTTTACTCAAGATTTGATAGAAATCTGCAAATTTGATGTAAAGGCCGTATACCAAATTTTAACCTTTTAGCTCCAAGCTTTTTAAAAATTATCCTTGTAATTCAGAGAACATTTTCCAAAAATGAGTATTTCGAATTCTGGGACGCCTAAAACGTCTCTCTCTTCATTTTGAAGTTATCATATTAACTTATATTCGAACAACCAATCAGAAGGACTTTCTCTCAACAGATTTTACTCAAAATGTGATAGAAATCTACAAATTTGGTGAAAAGACCGTGTACTAAATTTTAACCTTTTAGCTCCAAACTTTTTCTAATTATCTTTGTCATTCAGCAGACAGAGGACATTTTCCAGAAACGAGTGTTCCGAATTCCTGGATGTCTAAAATGCGAAGGTTAGTACTCTAACTTCCACTATATATATATATACTTTCTCTATATTAAATATTGAAGAAAGTAAGGGAAAAAAAGAAACTAATAAAAGCGAAACTAAATAAAGCGTATTATTACCAGGGACATAATACTACATTGACCAGCCCCACAGAATACCTAAATTTAGTGCTTGCCAAATTGTATATTTATATCCCTCATTGTTCTTCGCACTGTCATTGGAATAGTTCTCATCCAACTGAATGTTGACCCAAAACCACAACTGAGAGGGGTGAGATACGCCACCTCAAAACCACTCCATCTGTGAATCAGAAAACGAAAGCTCGGAATTTCGCTCTCTCCCTATTGACAGTCGGTCACGTGCGGTTCACGCGAGCGCCGTTGACTTTGACGCGAACTCGCCATTTGCCATTAATGTCACGTGCGGACGACCAAAAAAAAAAAAAAAAAAAAACCAGAGACCGTCAGCCTCCATTAACAAGTGAATGGTCTTGTTGGGCAACGGTCCGCTTTGCTGCGAGCTAATGTCTTGCCGGTAATTAAGCAAATAAATGGTAAGGCGATAGTCGCGGCCAACAGTTGGCGATTTAGAGTGGAAAGTGGGCATATCAGACTACGTCGGTGAATCATCATTATCTTTTTGGGTTCTTTCTTTGAGGATGGCAGAGATTTGTTGATTTAATTCCAAGGAACCCAAAAAAAGCGAAATAAAATTCTTTAGTGAAATTTAATTATTTAATTAAGTAAAATTTTAGTGAAATAAAATTGAGTTATATAAAAAATAATTGTAAATAAATATAATTTAAGTAATATAACAAATTCCTCAGTCTCAGTATTTACTTTATACAGTTACTTACACTTTCTCATATATATATATATACTATAATGAAAGTACTGAAAACATCAAAAAATTCGAAATCGAAATTTCGACAATGCATTTTAGACCTTCCAGAGTTCAAAAAATACATTTTTAGAAAATGTCACAATTCCGTCCGTCTGTCTGCTTGTGACAAAAAAGAAGACAAAAAAAACCGCTTTTATCTAGGTGGATGAAATTTGGTATATGTTCGTAAAACCAAATTTTGATGAGAAACAGTATAGAGAAAGTCTGTTGGTTTGGCTGTTTGAATGAAAATAAACTCGATGGCTACAAAACGGAAGCAGCTAGATAGATAAAATTTAGCATACATATTTAATTTCCATAGTGTATACAGCTATCAAAATTTCTTCCAGATTCAATACGTGGTTGATCATATGTCAGACTGTTCTTTCAAAAACCTGCAAACTCAATGACTTAAACATATCAAATTCAGTATATAATTTTGTAACTTTAAATGCAGTTTAAGTCAAATTTTTCAAACAAACCGAGTTTAAAACACAAATTCTATTTTTGGATACTATTAAACCGCATGCTAGCCATTAATAAACAAAAACACTCGCCAAGAATAGCACGATAGATTCAGAAGAACGGCTAAATTAATCCAGAAGTTAATATTCTGTTACTTTGGTTCGTTCGTACCGAGAAAGGCATTTTCTGGGTTAACACTTTTATCAGAGAAGATTTTTAGAAGACCAATTACGCTGGTTTAATTTTATGAAATTAAAGTCATATGTTCTACAGATACTGCTTGATGTAACAATTTCGGAGCTTAAGAATTAAGTAGTAACTGATGGATAGCAATAATAGAATTGCATAAAATCAATTATATTTTTATCATGTTTAGTTAAAATACAAAGCGGGTATTTTTGCTCAAGCTTTCCATAATTATTTCCAAAAATAAGAATTAAAAATATTAATTAATCATTGACAGTCAATCATTTGTCTATTCATTTATATATTAATCAGGTTTGCATGATTTTTTTATTGGTTAAATTATGCAGTACTTTGAATGTTAAAATATCAAGTCCTTGACTCAGTCCGACAATCATTCCCACAGATTGAAAATATCAATGTTTATTATTTAATCGTATCCACAAAACACTTATGTTTTGTGGATTTTTGAAAGTTTATGTTGAAGGGGCTGCGATATTTTCTGCTTCTTCGCAGTGTCACTTTGACTCATTTTCGAGAAAATCTTGTGTAAATTAAAAATTCCATGCTTTGTTTTTAAACCTCAAATCGGTTCTTTTTTTTTTAATTATCAGTTTTGTTACCTTAATTAATTCGCAAGTGACAGTGATTATTCAACAGATTTCAAACCTCACCTGTAAACTTAGCTGCTCTTTTAAATCAATCTAGATCACTCTAGTCCAGCCAAAAGAATACGGGCTTCTTTTTAAAGTAAGAATGACTCTCAAATGATTTTTATAAAAATTCCATGAATCTCAGTCTTTATTGCTAATTGAAAATGAAGGATCAATCACCTCTCTTTAATTTTGATAACATTAACCGATAAATTATTTACTATTAATGAAATGTTTTTGTATGTTTGAATATATCAGCTGTGAAACAGTAATTTTGATAATTAATAAATAATGATAACGTTAACTGTGATTACATTATCCTCGGACCACTTCTGCCTAATTTCTAACATTAGATTACAGAACCACCTTAAAGTTCAAACAGTTTTCATTGTTTCATCAATTACTTAATCGTGTGATTTTTATTCCATTCTTGAAAGTTAAAGATGGAACACTTAGTAGGCTGATTAATCATTTAATTTAATAGCAGATAAGTGACGTCACAATGCTGCGAAATTTAGGAGACAGATTAACAATATATTTGTTTTTAATAGCGCTACGATAATACGAAAATGTCTATATTAGGAATAAGAATACCCTCACTAAATAAAACAATTAAAATAACACGATTTTAATGTCAATCAATTTTGAGAAATCATACACATAAAGTTATATCTAAGTGATTAATATGAAATATTGGAATGTTAAATAAGATCCTGCTGTTTTCCAATAAACGGCATAACTAGAACTAATTGCATTAGTTCATGATAGTGACGTATCTATCTACAAGTACTATAAGCAAGTTTGAAATTCAGTGTATGTTATTTCGCGAAAGTGCAAACAACACTATATTTCATTGCGTTAAATATGTCAAATTTCGTGACAAAAAAAAAAGTATTTGCAGAGAATTTTACTGCACTATTTTATTTGAATATACATTGATGGAGAAAAAAAATCCCAACATTAGGAAGGAGCTGTGCTAGATAAACTAAATTTGGTAGGCGTGTTTACACATCTGAAAGATGACGCCGATTCAAATTTCGAGCTACGCGCGTAAGTGTGGCGCTAGTAGCGACACTATGAACATGGAAATGAGGTTTGCTTTAAATAAGCGCTGTAAGGTTCGTGATCGTTATTTACATTTGAGATTTGACGTAGTGGGTTAATGTTAGTCAAGGCTGCCTCTGAGAAGACGAAGAAGCCATTATCAACAGCTCACTGAGTTTGAACGAGGTCGTGTTGTAGGGCTACGAGAAGGTGGGTTTTCTTTCCACGATATTGCTGAAAGACTTGGCAGGAATGTATCCACTGTGCATGAGTATTGGCGGCAGTGGTCAAGGGAAGGTACTGCCTCAAGAAGATCAGGTTCCGGGCGGCCACGTGGTACTACTCAGAGGGAAGACCGTCGTATTCGGCGTATGACTGTGGCTAATCGTACTGCGTCTGCAGCTGAAATTCGAGCTGCAGTTGGCACCACAGTGACACAACGAACTGTTACAAATCGGTTACTTCAAGGACAGCTCCGAGCCAGACGCCCTTTACAGTGCATTCCACTGACTCGAAACCAGTGCCGTTTGCGAGGCGAGTGGTGTCAAGCTAGAGCTTATTGGAGGACGGAGTGGAGATTGTTGTGTTTTCTGATGAAAGCCGGTTCTGCCTTGGTCGCAGTGATAGCCGTTTGTTGGTTAGAAGGAGACCAAGTGAACGCCTGCTAGTGACCTGTCTGCGGCCTAGACACACAGGGCCTACTCCTGGAGTTATGGTTTGAGGAGCAACTTCGTATGACAGCAGGAGCACTCTCGTGGTTATCCCACGCACCCTGACTGCAAATTTGTACGTCAGTCTAGTGATACAACTTGTTGTGCTGCCATTCATGAACAGCATTCAAGGGGGTGTTTTCCAACAGGATAACGCTCGCCCTCATACCGCTGTTGTAACCCAACTTGCTCTACAGAGTGTCGACATGTTGCCTTGGCCTGCTAGATCACCAGATCTTTCTCCAATCAAGCACGTATGGGATATCATTGGACGACAACTCCAGCGTTATTCACAACCAGCATTAACCGTTCCTGCATTGACCGCCCAAGTGCAACAGACATGGAACTCCATCCCACAAACTGATAACCGACACCTTCACGACACAATGCATGCACGTTTGCATGCTTGCATTCAAAATTCTGGCGGTTACACCGGTTACTAATGTACCAACATTTCACATTTGAAATGGCTCTTCTCGCCAATGGCTCTACCTGTGATCTTGAAACTTTAATCAATTAAATATGTTACCTAGACAAATGTATTCCTAAAATTTCATTACTGTACAATAATTTTTTCTTGGTGTTGGGATTTTTTTTTTCCATCAGTGTATATATAATGTAAATCTGCAGTTGAAGCTTACATAATTCTTGCTGAATATTACATTACAGCAACCATGCTCTGTCTGAAACAACTTGCAGAGATTGGTTTAGATGATTTTAAAATAATGATTTAGATCTGGAAGCTGAAGAAAGAAGAAGTTTGAAGACGAACATTTAAAGCATTACTTCGTGAAAACTCATTTCAAACGCTGGTTGATTTTGCAGAATCATTAGAAGTTGATCCCACAGCAGTTTCGAAACTTTTGAAAGCAGTAGGAATGATTCAAACGCAAAGTCATTGGTTGCCATACAAGAATCCAAGAGACGTCAAACGGCGTCTTTTTACGTATGAACAACTGCTTCAACAACAGAAAAGGAAAAGAGTTTTTCATCGTATCATAAATGTTGATGAAAAATCATGGAGTAAACCCGGATATGCATCAATATCTTTAGCAAAACTGTATATCCATAGTTCCAAGCTTCTACATTGTATTTGTTAGGATCAGGTGGATATAGTTAATTATGAGCTGCTCAGACCAAACGATAACCTCACGGTAATCGCAACAGACTACAATTGGAGCGATTAAGCCGAGCATTGAAGGAAAAACTCCGCTATACGGATAGTGACACAAGGTCATTTTACATCATGACAATGCTCAACGTCACATGTTACAGAACCGGTAAAAAAATGCTTGGAAAATGCTTAAGGGGGAAGTCCTACCCCACCTCCTGTATTCATCAAACGCTGGCCCATCCGACTACCATTTGTTCTGGTCTTTTGACACATGGCGTGGGTGAGTAACAATTTCGTTCTTCTGAAGATGCCAAAAATTGGGGCGATTTTTGGATAACTTCAAAAGACGTGTCGTTTTTCCGAAGTGGAATACAAGCGCTGCCAGAAAGATGGATAAAAGTAGTAGCTAGCTATAGACAATACTTTCAGTAACATGTTTTTGAAGAATTTTTTTAAATAAAGTATTCATTTTCACACACACACACACAAAATAATAATAAACAGTGAGAACTTATTAAACATTCCAATATAATCAACATTCCTGCTCAATCAATATTCAATATTCCCTTCATACTTGTGATGACTAATTATTAATAATTAGAATATTTGCCTGTCTAGTCGGATTGCTAGTTTGTAAAAACATTTTGTATATAATTGACAGAGATTAACAAACGGGAATCTCATGCACATTGGCAAAAAGTTTATAGATAATATGGTTTAACTGATGATTCGACATAATTAATATTTGCTGTTTAGCATAAATATTAAATGCGATTATTATTAATTATCGTTTAATCACATTAACCAAAAGCATAAAAGTAGTCCCTAAAAATTCAATTCATAATGAAATAGGTAATACTCACAGAAAACGTGTTTATCTGATGACGGCTAAGGAGATTTACATACACTGAAGTGACAAAAGTCATGGGATAGCAATATGCAAATATACAGATGGCATTTGTATCGCAGCGAAAAAGTATAAATGCACGTTTTCCAGAGCTTTCATTTGTGTTCAAGTTATTCATGTGAACAGGTTTTTCGTGATTTATGGCGGCACGACGAGAATTAACAGACTTTGAACGTGGAATGTTAGTTGGAGCTAGACGCATGGGTCATTCCATTGCGGATATCGTTAGTGAATTCAACATTCCGAGATCCACAGTATCAAGAGTGTGCCGAGAGTATGGAATTTCAGACATCACATCCCATCATGGACAGCGCAGTGGGCGACCACCTGCACTTAACGACCGAGACCGCCGACGTCTGTGTAGAATGGTCAATGTTAATAGACACGCAACACTTCGTCAAATAACTGCAGGAATCAATGTGGGACGTACGAGGGAGTGTCCGATAGGACTGTGCGGCGAAATTTGTCTTCCTTGGGCTATGACAGCAGAAGACCGACTCGAGTGCCTTTACTGACAGCCCGACATCGCCTGCAGCGACTCTCCTGGGCTCGTGAGCATATCGACTGGTCCCTAGACAGTGGAAAACCGTGGCGTGGTCAGATGAGTCACGATTTTAGTTGTTACGAGCTGATGGTAGAGTTCGAGTGTGGCGCAGACCCCACGAAGCCATGGACCCAAACTGTCAGCAAGGCACTGTTCAAGCTGGTGGTGGCTGCATAATGGTGTGGGCTGTTTTTACATGGCATGGACTCGGTCCTCTGGTGCAACTGAACCGATCATTGACTGGAAATGGTTATGTTCAGCTGCTTTTAGATCACTTGCAGCCATTCTTGGACTACACGTACCCACACAGCGATGGGATTTTTATGGATGACAATGCGCCATGTCACCGAGCCAGAACTGTTCGCGATTGGTTTGAAGAACATTCCGGACAATTCCAGCGCATGATCTGGCCACCTAGATTGCCCGATATGAATCCCATCGAGCATTCATGGGACATCATCGAAAGGTCCGTTCGTGCCCAAACTCCTGCACCATCCACACTTTCACAATTATGGATGTCTATACAGACAGCATGGCTCAATATTCCTGCAGAGGACTTCCAACGACTTGTGGATTCCATGACACCTCGAGTTGTTTCACTTCGCCGGGCAAAAGGAGGACCGACACGATATTAACAGTCATCCCATGACTTTTGTCACTTCAGTGTAAATGACAACTTGCGAGAGCACTATTAGTATATTTATCATGAAACTATATTTTCTCATTATAAAAAAAGTGTTTCGCTTTTAAAATTTAATTTTTTAGCAATACTGCGTAGAAATGCAATAGCGTAACTTAAAAAAATGTTAGCATTTCCACTTTCAAAGGAATTTTCATTAGCTTTCATTTGCAGCGCTTAATTATAATATTCTGCATATCTTTCATTTTAAAAGCGCCATTTAAAAATTTTCTCCATTTCTACTTTTAAATTAAAATAAAATGCTAAATTGTAAAAATCAATTTACTTATTAAAATTTCGCTTACGCGTCTTTCAATTTCTATAGCATTTTTTGTCACTTTTTTGAAAGAAGTACAATCACTGCGTTGTGACTTATGGCACTGTAAAGCCCACTGGTAGTTATCTGCTATTTAAGCCTGGTAAGAATCTCTTCTTTTTCTCTTGAACCAACTTGGGCCAAGAGTATGAATTTGTTACTTCATGCATCATATTCGCTTCCACAACCCATTTTTACAAGGGGGGGGGGGTACACCTTCACATGCCTCATAGATAGAACACAGAACAATTATACCCGAATTCAAGCTTGGGACTTGAGCTTTGGACACCCATATCACGGGAAGGACGTACTAACATTATGCCAGGACACCGGTAGTACAATCACTATTTTACTGTATAATATACTGTACTGAATACTGATGTGGGCATGATTTTATTATTAAATGACTGAACTAATGCTTAATTGACAGATTTTATTTAATTAATTCGAAATATGACCGGAGAAATATTGGATATCGCTGATGAATTTCGAAAAGAATGAGTGGATGGTTTCGTTTTGCATTTTAGCATGTTGAAATTTGCTTACTTCAAAGCCGAGAGTACTGAAGTGGATGAACTTCCCACGAAATACTCTCAAGTGGGTGAATGTTTAATGAGCAATGAGGGAAAGTATGCTAAATTACATAGCATCGATGAGCAGTACTTTTCAAAATTATTCAAAACCCATAAAGAGAAAGAAGCAGTAATCTCATGTGGCACGTATGCATTGGATGCGAATCTTGATCTCATCGTTTATAAGTTTACGGAAGGATGATTAAATGAATGTTTCAGTAGTTTAATTGAACTTATAAACAAGCACCAATGATTTAATTACGCTACCCTATATATATAATAATCAACCATAAAAGCATTAAGCAATTAAAGTCAATTTCCAGAAATCATCAAAATTTAAATTATTTCGGAAAACGAAGCTAAAAATTGTTTTGGAAACGAAGCCAAATTATGTCATAATCAAAACTAAAAATTATTTCAGAATTAAATTGCAAAAAGTAAACAAAAATAAAAGCATGACGAAATAAAACCGTTTTATGAAACAAACCCAAATTTAAATGATCTAGGAAACGAAACTCAATATTGGAATCAAAACTAAAAATTCAATAAAATTTAAAAAAATTATATATATCATTGTATTTAGTGAGCAGCTACTATTAAAATACAAATGAAGCGAAATAAACTAACAATAAAAGTAATATTTTTAATTCATTTTGATATACTATCTGGAAAAATATTTTTAAATGTTGTGAAGGAATTCAAACTATGCACCAAAACATTCAGTTGCTTTTTTTTTTACCAGTTATTAAATCGGTAGTATATTTTTAACTTCAGCTTTTATATCACAACATATTTATACTTTTTAAATTAGTTTTAAACTGATGGAATTCATGTTTTTAAATCATATCAATAGGCAAATTAATCATTTAATATCCTAAAAAGTTGATAAACTGGGCGGATGAACTAGTCACCAAAGGCAGCTGGTTAGATAAACACATTTAATTGAATTTAAATGTTTTTTCAGATACAAATATTAAAGTATAAATAATAGTTAAAAATGAAAGGATATTAAAAGTTAGCATAAATGAAAAAGAGATAAAATTATTTGAAAAATGATATTAATCCAAGAGGTGTCATAGTGACGTGACGAAACCGCTCATGGTATCAGTGTTGAATTAGCGCTATTGCATCATTACTATCTCTACCCTAAAGTAACATTTCTTTTTGAAGGTAAGAGGCTTGAAGGATTCAAAATTAAATTGTTGTGCCATTGTTACCTTATAACTAGTGAAGTATAAATGGACTGCTTTATATTCTGAGGAAGTTGTAAATAGTAGAGACCATGAAAACAAAACAAAAATTAAATTTTCATTAGATGTTACAAATTCCTTGATTTAGTCCAAGAACTTATGCTGCTGATTGCAAATAGACATTTACAATCAATAGCATAGCGGGGAATGTGGCAATTTTTCACCCCCCCAGCATTATATTAAAAAAGAAACGTAACAACGGTACTAATGTTTTGTGCTTATTTGGGAAACCCCGTGTAGCAACCTTCAGAACATCTCCTCCACCCCTTCCTGAAGGTACGCTACTATTTCAAAACAATATAAATAAAAATGAATGTTAGTCTGTATATCTCTTATATTTTCCTAAACTGTTCATCCGATTGTGATGAATCTTGGTCACCTTATTGTTTACACCTACGAGATGGTTATAGGAATGGTACAATTATCTAAATTTTTTTTTAAAAAATCGAATCTCAACCTCATCTATTTACTAAGGACTAATCTCCTAATAACTCGCCGAGGAGACAGTAGATTCTATAGAAATACTAAGTCCAAATCAAAGATTAATACTTTGTAGTTATAGTACGCAAATGTCAAACAAGTCATTCTCAGAGGTAACAACTTTACTACAAATTATTCGAAAAAGTTTTAGTGAAACCAATCCTAGTGGTTTTAAATTTTAATTAAATGTTAGCGTTTTTCGCAGTAACCACCAAAAATATTGTAGTACAAATAATATTTCTCCATCTTAATTTTCAAATATTATCGTTTCAACTATATTAACGATTTTTTTTGGTATAAATATATTTTCTATGTTTAATCAATTTTAAAATATTTTAATCCCATTTTGTAAAATTAAATTTGAGAATTCTGAATGTGTATTAAAGGAATCAAGAGATACAATAGTTTCTTTCATTGCCATTCTGAAAGAACACCAAGTTTTACAATTCTAAAACAATACCCAGATCTAATACATAAAAATGAATATTTGTTTGTTCGTATTTTGTACCGTTCATCCTATTTAGATAAAGCATTGACAAATTATTGTTTAATTGCACTTAATAATATTTTTTTCAGCGGCAGCAACGCGCCGGGTACCAGCTAGTGAGCAATAAAAGAGAATCTTTAAATGTTCAGCTGTCAGTCGGTAAAGGCAAAGTTATTTTACTACAGTTCGCTACAGTTGTATGAAAGAAGGGAGATTCAAGACCCCTATATTCCTTTAATATTGCTACATCACTGTTTAAGACGATGATCATAAAAATCCTTAACTCCTTTTCTATCTTGATTGATTTTCTGATAAAATTCTAGATTGCAAAAAATCTTTGAAAATATTTTACCTGATAACTGCACAGTCTTTATATTATTATTTCTCTTTGGTTAATTACTATAAGAATAAGATATTTACCATAATTCTTAAAAACTTTTCAAAATCGAGACTTTTCAGATATTAAAAGCCTGAAAATCAAGTTCAGGTAATACACTAAGATTTACGTGTATTTTCTATCGTGCTGCCATCTACAAAATCAGTTTTAAACTAAACACAATTTGAACCTTTTTCAGGCCACATTCCCTTTCCTTCCCAACTGCTAGTAATGACATTTTTTTAAATTTAACATTTAATTGATTTATTAGTAAAGATGTAAATTCCATATCCTAATAGTAATAATTTACTTTTTAAATAAGAATTCCATTTAATTTTTGCTATATAAATTCTGGAAAAGTTTTTTTAAATTTCAATAACTCAGAGTTCAATTGTACACCTTCAAAAATAATTTACAAGTCTTTCTAATGTTTTTTTTCACCTTGATTTGATCACCAGACTTTTGCATTCTTTATAGACTAAAGTAAGTGGGCGTTCTTTAAATATTTTTTAGCTTTACTACCTTGTTCTTTATCTCAATTCAGACATTCCAGGAATAGTTCTGGGGGAAGGTAGGGGTGGACATTATATCCTTACGCATGTGATCTAAGAATGTTTTGAAGTAAAAAAAAAAAAAAAAAAAAAAAAACCTTCAGAAGATCCATTTTTTTATTATTCGTTTCAGTATCCCTAGACGACCGTTTTGCGACTCTTCTGATTCACTAAAGGGTGAGACGCAGAAGAATGCGCTCATTCCCGAAATTAATTTTATTGCTAAATGAAAACATCTCTCCCTTTCCTCTTTAATATTATCTCTTTTTGTCGAATTAAATCCAGCCAAATAAATCAGCAAAAGTGCGAAGGATTTTGCAATCCGTTCAGAGCCTGATTAAGGCAGGGTCATACGGGGCAGTTGCCCCGGGCCCGCACATCAGAGATGGAGGGATCAACTGCCCCATCGAATAGTAAGTTTATTTTACGCTTCGAAATAAACTTTTGAAATGTAAAATCGAATAGAAAGTTTATTTTACGCTTCCTTTTTTAAAGAACGAAATGGAAAGTTTAAATCGAATAGAAAGTTTATTTTACGTTTCCTTCTTTAATGAACTTTTTTTTTTTCGGTTCATCATTGAAGAAGTGAAGCAGAGGGGAGAGGGGCAATAAGTTTTTGCTCAGGGCCCCAATTAGGCTAAGTCGGGCCCTAATTGGGGATTCAGGGCACTGAGTCAGGTTCTGAATCCGTTACCAAACAATAAATAAGTTATTAATAAACTGGTAGAGGAAAAAAATGAGTTTATTCACTTATCCCTTCCCCTTTTCTTTTCTTCTATATGACACAGGTGTTTAAATTTAATATTAATCTTTAAAAATTTCATAACGAAGTTTTAATAAATTGCACCACCAGAGTGTTAACGGCTTTGCAGTTAGTAAGAGCAGGAGAGAAAGCGCATAGACTACAAGAACTTTTAATACAAAATGGGAGAAGCGAAAAATATTTTTGTTACTTCTGATATTAATTATCCTATACTGACTAGCGCCCTCTATGCGCGAACTAGGGAAAACACCAGAATGAGAGAAGCCATGATGATGTGAAGTGAGAATGGTGTTGTGTGTAAACGGTGTGTTTGAAGAGTTTCGAGAAATATGGTCACCTGTTAACAACCGGCCCATTTAAGTGCTGAAACCAATTTATATATGTGTACTTGTGATGTACACATATAGCTTGATATACGCATCACATGTACTTGTGCTGTACTTTATGTACACATGTAGGTAGCAATTAGCTACCTATTAAATAAATATTGCCCTAAAAGGTTGTTGACTATTATTGCTCTAAAGAAACGTCACAATCCTTGCAATGCGCCATTGTAAAACTGCACCTCAAATCGTTTATCTTTCACAAAATTTTACTGTCATGATCTAAAATATAATGCCATATTAATCACTCAAGTTGTAGTGGGTCATCCCTCTTACCACCAAAGAAAAGAGCATTTTTTATTGACTTAAAACAAATGACCACATTTAACTATAACGAAGTGTTCCCATTCCATCTTCGACAAGCTTTTTACAACAATTCAACGCTCCCTATCTCAGAAAAGTAATCGCATTTTCCCAGCCATTATCTCCTCAAATTGGAAAACAGTTTCTTCTATTTGTTCACAGCAAATGGAAGCTGCCGAAGCATGCTCCTTATCTCCAACTCCTTCCTGCACAGAGGTCGTATAAAAAAAGCTGTCAATCTGCTCTGTGTACTTAACGTGAGATAAGGCGCTCGAGTGCCTTATCTCCGGTGGATGGGCGACCAGCAGTCTGGCAACTCCGCGTTTTGAAGACCCTCTCGACCTTCGAACCTGAGGAATGCTGGGGATCTTGATGGCTGTTTAATCTTTAGTTGATGCACTGCGGAGGAGATAGCCAGCATCCGCCCCTCTTGAGATGCCTCCGTTGCTGAGGTCATCCATCTGTAGAATCTTTTTTTCGAATTGTAATATGTCGACGCTAGTGAAAGATAAAGAAAACAAATCGAACAACAGTATTTGTAGAAGTGATCATCTTTAATCATTCGTTTTGGAGCTATTATGTACTTCATATTAGGGGCAGCAATTTTTCAGATCATATAAAGTACTAGCTATTACCCGCGACGTTGTTCGCGAAGAAATGGATGTATACGTACAAAAATCAAATAATGAGAAATAAATAAATAAAAAAAACCTAATCTAAAAACGATACATTTAAAAGTATAAGCATATATGAAAAATATGTAACATAAATACAATTTAATAACAAAAAAACACAACTAACGTAAAAGCAATTTATTTACATTGTGTACCCAAAATAAATCAAAACATCATATCAAGTATATTTTGTTTCTTGATCGAGATCGCTACAACAGTATTATACACATAATTTTTAAACTGTTAATTTAAATGAAAACACAGTCGTCAACAATCACTCTTGCACTTTCAACGCCAGTTAGCGTAACGCACATATCTGACCTTTCTACTTTAGGGGTGACGTAATGCAGATTAGATTTTTTTTTTTCTTCCTTTACTCTGTTTTCTGTTAATTTAAAAGTACTTTAGAAGGAATCCGAAAGATCGATTCATTGACAACATTTGATTTTAAATACATCCAACACAAAGAAAATAAATAGAATCGTTTGAAATAATCGTTCGAAATTCTGGTAACGCTAACCTGATTACTGTTGGAGAAAAAAAATGGAGCCTTGTTTATTACACACATTTTTGTGTTTCATGTTAAGGCGGCGATTGCTTTTTACTTCTCCATCCGAAATAAAAATACTGGTATCGTCAAAAAATTCGCATAAAATGTGGATTTTGACAAATCTCCACGTTTTAAACATCCTTGAATTTGAAAAACACACTTTTGGCGTTATGTCTGTCTGTGACAAGATAACTCAAAAGGACGAATATAATTCTGTTTGAGGTAGACGGATATAATTCTGGATATGATTTTTGATCCAAATTTGTAGATTTCTATCAAACTTTGAGCAAAATCCATTCACAAAAAATCCATCTCGGTTGTCCAAAGACACTACAAAACGAAGAGAGTTGGAAAGACGAAATTCGGTTCATAAAATTAATATTTATAATGTAGACACATGTCAAATTTTGAGAAAATTCCATGAAACAGTTGACCGTCAGTCTCAGAAACACGTTAACGCGATTAAATAAAAATTGCAATGACTTAAATATATCAAATTTCTTAAGTGATTTTACTGCTCTGTGTAAATTTTTTTATCTCAATTGGTTTGGAAAAATTCATCAAAAATACTAGTTAGATTTTGTGATACTATTAACCACTTACCAGGGAGTAATCACCAAAAAGAAAAAAAAAAACTCCAAGGAAAACAGGACTTTTGTGGTAAGTCACTGGAGGGTTTGAGACCTGATTCCATCGAAGAACCATCGTGTTATGGGGTCTATTGTACGTTAAATCCGTCAGGTCAAATGTCCTTCCAATAGTGTGGTATGGAAATGGGAGGGCCAGGTCAGGTGGAGTGCAAATCATCTGATCGCGGTTTAAAATTACGACGTCCGTCCCCAAATAGCCCTAGTGCCGATTTAAAAAAAATTTTAAAAAAAGTCTAAACTAATCCAAGGAGCATACGACAGATTGAATAAATTCACAAAAAGTTAATATTTCGTGAATATTGAACATTAATATAATGCATCGCGTTCTTGCTATCTTTATTATGAATATGAGAAAATTTTGCGATGACCATTCCCACTAGTTTCTTGTGGCTTAAACGTATGTTGATATAATACTTTTTATTAAAATTAAAGCATTTCATACAGAGAAAAAAACGGTGCATCGCTGAAAATAAACTGAATTTTTTAATATTTTTTTTTATTTATGAAGATTAAAAATTTATATTAAAAAATTCTTATTTTAGATTTTATGTTTCGAATTTACAGTCTATGTTATGGAAATGGAAGTCGATCTTTTACATCATGTTCCAAATCTTTTTTTTTTAATTCTACTAAACGTAATTTATATAAAAATAAATGTTTAATTGTACTTGTGAAATCACATATCATTACATTTTCTTAATCACAAACTATTAAGAGCATCTTCAGCATATGGCAGTCTCCCCCCCCCCCCTCCAATTTCATATTAAGAAAATCGAATATTTAGCTTGGAAAAATTCTACTAGAGTCATTGGGTTTGAAAGTTATTTAAGATAAACAATTGCAAAGGTTAGAAGTTATGTTTTCATTATGCATTTTTAAATTATCGTACTCAAATATACACTGACAATAAATAAGTAAAATTATATTTTTTTACTGACATTTTTTTTTTCAGTTCAGACTTTTCTTAAAATTATTCAGGCAAAATTTTTGCAGGCCAAAAGTATGTTTTTCCCCCTTCCCCCCTCCGAGCTTGTAAAAAGAAATTTAGCCAGAATTCAAAAGTCATATTGAAATTACCAACTGACAATTCTGATATTAGCGAGAAGTACAATTGTGCTGCCATCTATTGGTCAGTTTGTTATTTGAAATCATTCAATTTGCCATTTGAAAGATAAAAGGAACCAATTTACTGCTATTAAATGAAACTTATAAACTATCAACAATTCTCGATAAGTATTAGATATATTGTTATAATATGTTATTTTTGAAGGAAATAATGCAAATAAAAAATAAATTAGACAAAAAATAAACTTAATATTTTTTATTAATAAGATTAGATAATTTTGAAAAAAAATTAGTTTTTAAGAGAAATAACTGAGTTAATGCTTTGAAAGTCAAACCTCACCTTTACATTATCAGACTACTAGCATGTTCTTTCGCTTAGGTTAAACACGAACAAAAGTTCCCTTAACAAATCGCGCCAGAATAAACATTTTTTCATTTATAAACAATTTGAATCATAATTTTTTGAATGAAATGATAAATAATTTAAGTATTTAAACCAGAAATTTTTAATCTAGATCAGTTTCATTTTTCCTCAACAACATTATTATTTTATTATTATTATTATCAGAAAGCTCTTTATTATAATAGTTTTGGAATAATTTCGTAAGACTGTATTTCCTCGGGGGAAGGTGGGTTATTACTGCATAATAAAGTCCGTAAAAAAACGATAGAAAAGCCCTGATCCGACTTAGGCCTCGTTTTGCAAAATTGAATTTTTTGAACCACATTTTCTTCAAATGTAATCTTAACAATTTTTTACTGCAAATGCATAAAAGTAGGGTAAATAAGATTAGAATGAACAGATGGAACAACTTACATTTAACAGATTGTAAAAGACAAATTTATTATTTTATTGAATAGTTGATTTAAGTCTTTTGTATCATAAGCAATATCTCTCTCACTATATATATAACGCTTATGTGGACGCAAAATCAAGACAAATTTGTTAATTTCGGTTTGGCAACACTTTGACCTCGCCAGAGAACATCAACACTCGGTTTGATAAAATTCCAAGCGAATGCTATTCTTGCATCAGTTTGAAAAAAATTTTACGGTCAAAAAAGGTTAAAATTTTTCATGATGAGTTTAAGCCATGCCACATCGATTTTAAAACGAAATCGTCAAAAAAAAAAAAAAAATGAAGACAGGTAGAATGAAAATGCTCAAGAACCGTTCATAAGAAGATCCGGTCGTAATGAGCGAGATTAAGTTAAACGTGTATGCGTACGGAGAGAAGTTTCCGAATTGCTTGGAATAAATCAGAGCTCTCTTTTTTTGCCAGGCACGTTACAGGGAAAAAGTAATTAATTCAAGTGACAAATACACAACATGTTATGATGAAATAATTGTTTTAGAACAGCTGTTGAATCCACAGGAAATATTGAAAGACTTGCTGATCAGTGATTCAGTTTAAGGAAAAAAACTATTGAAAGGATGTGAAGGTATCTTAATAAGCCAGTAACAACCACTAAACATCAATGATTACTTTTGTCTAGCTGATATGTAACGAGACTGCAAATCGTAAGTTGCGAGTTCGATCCTTGGCAGAATTCTGTCTACCCATTGACGCGACTCAACAATACAAACCGCCACACTGGTGACCTCGGACAATGAACACGCTCTTCGATCACCATAACGCGGAATTCAACCTGAATTTGGCTCGACTCCACAAATACCACCAGCCACAAGCTTATCAGAGAATATAATTCTGCTTTAGCTTTAGCTTTCATGAGAACTCGATTAAACCTCCTCCTTGAACATGGCATTTTTTGTTTACAAAACACTTTGATGCAAGTGATTTTTAAAAGTGTACTTTCTGCTTTACATTTTTTATTTCTTTTATTGTGTTAACAAATTTTGGAATAAGTTCAAAAAGAATATATCTGTTGCTTGACTAAAATAGTAGATGGCGAGGTTGAATAGTTAAGTGATCCGAGAGGATCCTGAGGGTTGGCGGTGGAACTCTTAGCTTTTAATGAAATCGGATGTATTCTTTTCGCATAAATTATCATTCTTATGTTTTTATATTTGACTCTTTCAATTGAACCTTAAAATTTACTTCCCGCTATCATTTTTATCATTTAAAGTTTTCGAAAATTTGATATTCTCGACGCACATTTCTGAAAAGCCTATAACTACAAAAGTTTTGTCAATTTTTTTTTTATCAACTTAAATAAAATAAAAGGAATTGAACGTAGAACTAGGCTTAGCTATTTAAGAAAAATTATTTTGTGAAATATACGACAAATGCATATATTCTGACAAAATCTTTGTTCAATTCTTACTATTAGTTCACACTATCCGTATATGTATTTATTTCTACATCTTGTTCGAATTTTCGTTCATAAAATACTTTTTATTCATCCACTCGAGTTCAAATACATTTTTTAAAAACTGGTAGTGGATGACATTTCATGTTAATAAGTTTTTTTTTTTTAAATATTAATGCATTCACTAAATTTAATTTTTAATGCTTTAAATAGAGTTTTAGTAGTTTGTAAGGAAAATTGAAATCAAGAGGCAGTAGTTCGATCGGCAAGATGTAAGGATTTCAGATTTTTTCACGTAAAGGTGAAGAATACGAGTCCAATTCTTACGAAAATCAATCATTTTTTGATACTTAATAATATTTGTGATAGTTATTTAATAAAAAATAACTAAAATAAAAAAAAATTGTTGATCTAAGTCGGAATTGAATTTTTAAAAAATGTGAAAAACAAGTAATGAAATTTTTAATAAATCTATTTATCCTATTATAATTGTTGCACGAAAAGAGTTAAAAGTGAAATAATATTATTATTAAGAAAGACTTTTAATAAACAATAGTTCAGCTTAAATATATCTAGCCAAATCGTTTCAGAATATTTTATTACGTTTATCTTCTTTGTCTTTTTGTTCATCAATCAAACATAACTTTGAATATGTAATAACTAGAAACCGTAACGAAAAAAATGTCAGAACGATTTTTTAAAAGTAGTTTCAGAAGAGCAGATTACAGAAAGCTATTTACCATACCCATTTTAAGCAGCTGACTTAGAAATTCTTTTTTCAAAATGCTGTGAATGGTTTTCAAGGCTGTGAAACACAGTCACTAAAGTTTAAGTATAATACTAAATAGCAATTCAAGTGTCACAGAATACCCTCTTTCCAAAGAAAGCGGTGGAAATTCTCTCTCAATTTAAAACGAAATTTATTTTGTTTTCAAAATTTTTGTAACGCATTCGAAAAAATTAAATCTGACCTTTTTTACACTTTTATCTTTACCAGGCATTGAATGAAATAAAAGTTGCCCCAAGAATTCGGAACCAAAACGAAAACATGTACAACTAACAATATATAAAATTCTGATTACAGATTTGAAAACAGTCTATCTTCCAAAAGAAATGAAAGAAAGAAAAAAAACAAAAACATCTTTCCTAAAAAAATTATGGCAATCAGTGCAGAAGGAAATGCAGGACAGCTGGAGATCTCTTCAAAAAATGTCTTAACTTTTTTCTATTAAAATTAAATTTGTGTTTTAGATTGTTTTTTCCAACCGACTAAAACCAAAATTTGATATAGAATTACAGCTACAATTACAAAATCACATTCCAAATTTCATACATTCGAATTGTTGCATTTTTGAACTATGGCGCTTCTGAAATTACATACCAACAATTGTTCAGCAGCTTCTTAGATTTGACTCCAAATCTGTTAAATGTCTACACTAAAGGTGGGTTCACACGAGGCTTTTTATTGTCCGCAAACATTGTCTCTCTGCTGTTGTCCCGGCATTGTCCCCGTGTGAACACTTGAGACAACGCGGACAACGATTGTCCCGACGGGACAATGATTTGCCATCGTCCCGTTGTGGTCACGTGATTTTCCAAAAGTAGGCGTGATTTTCTATTGCGGACAATAATAAGCCTCGTCTAAACCCACCTTAATGGTAATAAATAAATGTACCGAATTTTAACCATCTAGCTCTTTTTGCTTTATAATTATGATGTTTACTTGTTTTTGAACAGATTTTGCTCAAAATTTCATAGAAATTTAAAAATTTAGTTTGAACACCGTATACGAAATTTCAACCACTAAGCTTAAAGTGTTTTTGAGTTATCTTTGTCGCAAACATTACCCAAAATTGTATTTTTGAGAAGTAAGATAAATGTCTCAGCAGGTTTGGTAATTAAGTAGAAAAATGGCCGCCACATAAGTCTCTTAATTACCATTTTTATCCTGTGTCTATTGTCAATAAAACATTTTTGCCTTTTTAACTTTTTTTGGACCACCCCTCGTAAAATTATTATTCTTAATAGTATCGAATATTGTTTCATGTAGTATTTGTATTATTAGTTCATCTTTTTTTTTTTTCTGGGTTGGGGGGAGTGTGTTTTTCTCGAAGTATAAACGAAGTATATTCTTTTTATTTACAGAATTTGAACAGACGAAAGTTTGCATCTCAGAATTATCAGATATTGGGAGAGAAGATGGCGCTATGGTACTTTCATTTTTCAGTCATAAGATTTTTCTCATTTACGGAGCACAGAGAAAATATTGTAATCGTCAAAATATTCTAACTGCAGTTTTTGACGAATCTCCGCAAATTACACTCGAAAAATGCTGAAAACTCGCATTTTACCGATCGAGCTACTGTTGATTTCGATTTTCATTACAAACCACTAAAACTCTATTTAAAGTATTTGTTAATTCAAAATGTTATTTCTTCACTCAACACATCGACGGACCATATTAATACTCCTCATAACACATTCATTGGGTTAAGGATCTCTAAAATAATACTCCTCAAATAAAATCACACCAATTTAAAAAACAACCATCTTTTATTAAAACACAATTATAAATTGATAGAACAACACAGTAATAAATATATATACAGCTCGCGACACGTAATTGCATTGAGTCACGAGATTGAGCGAGATGGAGAAATGCGCGTGAACATTCTCCCCCCGTTGACATGCTTCAAACATTCAACCAAATACATAATATTACAAATAAAAAAAATTTTTTTTAGAAATTAATAAAATTATTTGAACAGCAATCCACACCTTTCTCCAATGTTTTTACATTAGTCATTTCGGCATGGGCAATACACATACCCTACTCACTGCCCTTTTAAACGTGCCAAATTGGGTCTTAACCTGAACCACTCTAATTTTTTTATCTCCCCCACAATAGATTTCTTTAATTCTACCCAGAGCCCACTTATGAGTAGGCAAGTTGTCTTCTACCAGCAACACGAGATCTCCTACCTGAACATTTTCTTTCTCGAATACCCATTTGTTTCTTTGCTGTAATTCGTTCAGGTAACTCCGGTGCCATTTTTTCCAAATTTGCTGAACTAATTTCGTAACTCGTTGCCATTTTTTTAGTTGATGTTCTTTAAAACTAGTTAAATCAGGTTCGATAATTGAATTCATTGGTCTATTGATCAGGAAATGAGCAGGTGTTAGAACTCCAAAATCATCTGCATCGGCTGATAATGGATAGAGTGGGCGTGAATTCAAAATTGACTCGATTTGTATTGTTAATATTAGGAATTCCTCAAATGTTAAATTAGCTCCCCTCGAAACTCTAACAAAATGAAATTTGAACGATTTGACAGCAGCCTCCCAAAGCCCACCAAAATGAGGTGCTCTTGGAGGGTTGAATTTCCAATCTATTCCTTCTGCTGCCAAATAATTAGCCAGAATTTCATCGGGATTTTTCACCAACTCAAGAAACTTTTTAATTAGGTTATTGGCTCCCTTAAAATTTGTTGCATTGTCAGAGTATAATTTTGCACATTTGCCTCTCCGGGAAATGAATCTTTTTAACGAAGCTATAAAACACTCAGATGTCAAGTCTGACAAAATCTCGAAATGGGTAGCCTTTGTTACGAAACACACAAATACACATACAAACACTTTATGTAATGTACTTTTTCGTTGATGATTATATTTAATCATGAATGGACCACACAGGTCTACACCAGTACAATTGAAAGGAAAATCAGCTAAAACTCGTCCCTAGGTAAACTGCCCATTAATTGACTAGACACAATGGGTTTTGATTTGAAACATGGGATACATTGATGAATTATCTTACGACACATTGTACGACCACTTAGGGGCCAAAACTTTTCTCGAACAATACATAGTAAATTTGAAGCCCCGACATGCAAATGCTTCTTGTGATAATACTCTAAAATTATCATAGTGAGTTTATTACCTTTTGGCAAGATAGCTGGGTGTTTTGACACAAAACTTAAATTTGAATTTTCTAGTCGGCCTCCAACCCTCAAAATACTATCACCATCCAAAACCGGGTTGAGGCTTTTTAACTTACTGTTTGGAGAAACAAATCCTTTGAATTGCAAGGTTTGAACATCGGCAGCAAACTCTTGATGCTGTAATGCTTTAATTAAGAAATTCTCAGCTTTTTTCAACTCACTGCTGGTAAGAGGACCTGTATTACGCCCAAGTGGATTTCTAGAATTGTCACAAAACCTAAAAATGTAATTAAGAACACGTAAAATAGACATATAATTATTACTAATCTGAATTAATTCATAAATTAAATGTCCTTCAATAATATTAAAAATTTTAAAGTTCTTAGAATTGTTCTTAATTTCAGCCATAAACTCTTCATCAGCTTCTGATGCAGGAACCGGTTGATTAGGATAGCTATTATCATCAAGAAATTCTGGTCCATTCCACCATAATTCACAAGTCATAAGTTTTTCTGGGTCTATTCCTCGTGATAAGATGTCAGCTGGATTTTGCTCCGAGGATACATGATGCCACTGGTTAATACTAGTCACTTCTTGAATCGTCGCTACTCTGCTTTGGACAAATTTTTTTAAATCTATTGATTGCTTCTGCAGCCACGAAAGCACAATAGTCGAGTCCGACCAATAGTAGACACTAGCTACTGTAGTTTTGATTGCTGTCAAAACTTTTTTCATAAGTTTGGACAACAAGACTGCAGCACTCAATTCTAATCTGGGAATCGTCAAGCTTTTAATAGGCGCTACTCTTGACTTACTGGCAACTAACTTAATCTCAGTATTGCCTTGTTCATCACTTGATTTGCAGTACACCACTGCTCCATAACAACGCTCTGACGCGTCTGCAAAGCCATGAAGCTCTACACTACTTGGCTGGTCAAGGAATATTCTTCTGTCAATCGAAATTTCATTTAAAGCTCTGAGAGCAATTAGAAACCGATGCCATTCTCGATATTCCGATTCAGGAAGAACATCGCTCCAATCGATGTTCATGCGCCAAAGTTCTTGCATGATAATTTTGGCCTTAGCTATTATTGGACCCAGAAGGCCAAGCGGGTCAAATATTCTGGCAATTGTTGACAGTACCTCTCGTTTAGTATACGACTGTTTCAGTTGGACATCTACTCGGAAAGAAAAACAATCTTCGTGAGAGTTCCATCGAACTCCCAATGTTTTTGTTCCCTCCTCTTTATCAAATTTATAACCATCTTCTGACGGCCTAGACTTTTCAAAATTGGTGTGCCACTTGTGTAATTTCAGTCCCGCTGACTCCATAGCCCCAATAAGTTGGCATTGTAACTCCTGGGCACCCTTTAACGTTGAAGAGCCACTGACTATGTCATCCATGTATGTGTCATGTAGTAGAATTTCAGACATCAAGGGAAATCTTGAATTCTCATCTATGGCCAATTGTTTAAGAGTTCTTATGGCAAGAAAGGGAGCACAAGACGTCCCATAGGTGATAGTCTTCAACTTATATGTGGTAGGCTCATCGTCAAAATTTGTTTTCCACAGAATTCTCAGAAGATCACATTGGTCTGATTCGATGAGTATTTGTCGATACATTTTCTCTATATCGGCGGTAAAGGCAAATTTGTGTCGCCGAAAACCAGTAATGATGGTAAATACGTCCTCAATAATTTCTCCTTTCATCAGAATGTCATTTAAGCTAATGCCGTTAGTTGTAGGAGACGATGCATTAAAAACAACACGAAGTTTAGTCGTCGGGTTCTCTGGACGAAAGATTCCATGGTGTGGTATATAATAAGAGGAAGATGTCTGTTGTTGTTCTCATTCACCTTCTCTATGTGACCCAACTCTTCATATTCTCTCATAAAATCTGAATATAACGACAAATACTCTGAATCCCTCGTCAGACGATTCCACAACGAGTTAAGTCTTTTTACCGCAATGGCCTTTGAATGTCCCAAGCAAGACGGGTCCTCCCTCAAAGGCATTGTAAGCACATATCGACCCTCCTCATTCCTTCTATGGGTTTTACAAAATGCTCTTCGCACAACAAGGCCTCCTGACTCTTAGTGACCTCATTATCCACATTTTCAACTTCCCAGAATTTTCTCATAGTACGATTCAAGTCAACATCTAAAATCAACCCACAATGAACTTTGTTCTCCCTCACCTCATCTACACTACCACTAGCAACGTAACCAAAAACTGTATTCTGAAACAGCAACGATGAATTCAAATCTCGAAATTGTCCAGGTCTCAACAATTCATAAAATACTTCAGCTCCTAAAAGTATGTCTATCTTTCCTGGGATATTAAAACTAGGATCAGCCAGTGATGGAAATCTTAATACTTCCATATTTAAATCAATGACCTTGTTCGGGGTAACATCAGTAGTTTGGTTTGGTTTGGTTTGAAGTTTTATGGCACAAGAACCAATATGAAGGTTATACTGCGCCAAACAAGTTTAATTCTGATTCCAAGTTTTATTAAAACAGTTTCTAGAAAAGTATTTCCATAATAAAACTATGATAAATAACAAATGTCAAAGCGAAGCCGAAAAAGTGAGTTCAGATTAAGGAAGAAAATCCTACAGATTTTAAATAGGCAAAAAGATTCTTATGTGGATTTTTTCCAAGCAACAAGGATAAAGTTACAGTTAGGGTTTTGAAGTAAAATAACCGTTGAGCGTTAAAATATGGACATTCAATAAGGATATGATAAACTGTTATCCCACAATCACAGTGTGGGCATATCGGCAATTCATCGTTTAATAATAGATGTCTATGTGTAATTCTAGTGTGACCGATTCTCAGGCGAGTTAAAACGGTGTTGTGTTTTCTATAACTTAAAGAGGTCCAATTTTCTATTACAGGTTTGCAAGTATGAAGTTTGTTTAGAGTTTCCGAATCCCACTGAGTTTGCCAATTTACGTACAGATAGCTTTTAGCCTGTTTCTTCAAATCGCATGCAGGTATGGGTGTTTCTAAGAAACGAGTTGCTGATTTGGCACTTTTATCAGCTTTCTCATTGCCACATATTCCCACATGAGATGGTATCCAGCAGAATAGAACTGTAGAGCCGCGAGAGGTAATCTTATAAAATAAGTCTAAAATCTTTAAAATGTTTGGATGGGTATGATTCTGGGGAAATTTTAAAGACTGTAAAACACTTAAAGAATCACTGTAAATAATAAAATTTCCA
This sequence comes from Argiope trifasciata, assembly GCA_026543055.1. Classification (NCBI taxonomy): domain Eukaryota; kingdom Metazoa; phylum Arthropoda; class Arachnida; order Araneae; family Araneidae; genus Argiope; species Argiope trifasciata. The sequence goes on along the minus strand of JAPMOQ010015163.1, from coordinate 93,126 downwards.
CTAGGTCTATTTAAAATTTCTAATAAAGCATGTAAAACTGCAGTGGTCTCAGCAGTAAATATGGAACAACAAGAAGGAAGTTGAAAACTTAAAATTTTATCTGAAAAAACCACAGCGAATGAGGCATTGGTTGATGTCTTAGAACCATCGGTGTAAACAGGAATGAAAGACTGATAATGAGATCTATGTTCAAGGAATAATTTTTGATAAACAGTATCTGTAGTGTCCGATTTGCTGAAGTTTTCAAAAGGATTAAGAAAATAAAAGGTTTGAATCCTCCATGGAGGAAAATTGTTAAACAGCTGTGAGGATAATACCAGATGGTTCATATTTAGTTCTAATAAAATAGTGCTCACCCTGGTGTGAAATGTAGGTTCTAAATTCTTTCTAGCTTCTTGCAAACGAAGCAGGAAAGGTCGAAGTTTAAAATCGAAATATGGATGGCTTGGATGAGATTGTATTCTAAAATAATAATGTAAAGAAAGCATTTTTCTTCTGAGATGTAAATCTGGTTCATAACACTCAACATATAAACTTTTGACTGGAGAGGTGCGAAAAGCTCCAGAGCATATTCTAAGAGCTGCATGATGGACAGGGTCTATTTTTTTCAGTATACTTTTCCTAGCTGAGCCATAGATCGCGCACCCATAATCTATTTTCGAGAGGATGGTTGCTCTATAAATCCTCAACAATGAAGTTCTGTCGGCTCCCCAAGATGTATTAGAAAGAACTTTCAAGATATTTAAAGCTCTTTCACACTTTTTCCGTAAAGAAGATAGGTGGGATTGAAATGTCAGTTTTTTGTCGAAAGTGATTCCTAAGAAACGAATTTCATTAAGAAAAGGAATTTTTTGACCATAGAACATAATTTCAGGATCTGTATGAAGACTTCTCTTCCGACAAAAATGCACTCCCGCTGTTTTTGCCGCTGAGAAAATGAAACCATTTAAATCTGACCATTGTTTAATTTTGTTTACAGCCGTTTGCAGTTGTCTCTCTATAAAGCGCATATGGTTTCCCATGCAGGAAATGTACAGATCATCTACATAAAGATATCCTTTGACATATGGTGGAAGTTGGTTTAAAATGCTATTAATTTTTATAATGAAAAGTGTGACACTTAGAACGCTGCCCTGTGGGACACCTTCTTCTTGGGTAAAAGTATCAGAAAATTCATGCCCTAATTTAACTTTAAACTGTCTCAGTTGTAAAAAATTTTGAATAAAGATTGGCAAGTTCCCTCTTAGATTAAAGTCGTAGAGATCTTTCAGGATTCCATATCTCCACGCGCGATCGTAAGCTTTTTCAATGTCGAAGAAGATGGCCACCAAGTGTTTTCTCTGCAAAAAAGCAGAACGAATATCGTTTTCTAAGCTTAAAATATTGTCTAAAGTAGATCGTCCCTTTCTAAAGCCACTTTGAAATGGACTAAGAATTTTGTTTGTTTCCAAAAAGTATATAAGTCGTCGGTTAATCATTTTTTCTAAGAGTTTGCAAAGACAGTTTGTTAAAGCTATTGGGCGATAGTTCAAAGGGTTCGTGGGATCTTTATTAGGCTTTAAGAGAGGAATAATTATTGACTGTTGCCAAGAAGAAGGAAAATGATGTTCCTTCCAAATTCTATTAAATAAATGCAACAAGTTTTTCTGTGATTTGTAAGTTAAATGCTGGATCATTGCATAGCTGATGTTATCTGGGCCAGGAGAAGATTGATGAACATTTGATAAAGCAAACTGAAGTTCTTGAAATGTAAAATTACTATTGTAAGGTAAATCAGACTGGTACTCAAAATTCAATTTTTTGTTCTCAACATTTTTTTTCAAATTTAAAAAATAGGGATTATAATTTTCACGGGAGGATGTACTTGCTAAAGAAGAAGCTATAGTATTTGCTATGTCCTATGTAGATATAATCTGATTATTTACATTTAATATTGGCACAGTATTAGAAAAAGGAGTACCTGAAGCTTTTTTAACTTTTTGCCAAAGTTCTCGGCTTGAGAGGGAAACTTTTATGGTGGAAACAAATTTTTGCCACGACATTCTACGACTATATCGTTGAATACGTCGAGATTCGGCTTTGGCTCTTTTGTATGCAATTAAATTTTCAGTTGTGGGATATCTTCGAAATTTGTCCCATGCTTTTCTCTGTTTCTTACGGGCTTGTTGACATTCACTATTCCACCACGGTTTACTTTGCTTCTTCCTAGTACTCTTAGTCTTTGGTATGGATGCATTTGCAGCATGGATAATAGTTTGGGTAATTAACTCTATTGCTTCTTCGATAGAATAATGTTCTACCATAATTTTACTTATTTTTGAAAGAGCAGAGAATGTATTCCAGTCAGCTGCTGTGAATATGTACCTAGATGGTTGATAGTAATTATGATGGTTATGTCTATTATCAGTAATAATCAAAGGAAAATGGTCACTGTTGTGGAGATACTTGTCTACAGTGAGATTCAGAAAAGGTAAAATTTGGGGAGAGCAAATAGCAAGGTCAATTGCATGGAAGGATTTTGTAGGCTGGTGGAAATAGGTTAGTTCATCTGTATTTAGAAGGCATAGATTGTGATCCTGTAAAAGTTTTTCAATCTGTAAACCTCTTGCATTGGTGTCTGAATTTCCCCAAATGAGGCTATGGCCATTGAAATCTCCTATGATAAGAAACGGAGATGGAAGTTGTTGAATTAAACGATTCAAATCGGTTTGATTGATGCATTCATTAGGAGGTAAATACAAATTACACACGGTTATCAGGGATTTTATATGAATTCGAACAGTAATAGCCTGTAAATTTGTGTTTAAATTCAATGAGGTGGATGGGTGGCTATTTGCAATAAGCAGTGCAACTCCACCTGTAGCTCTATCGTTAACATGATTTTTGTAAGATGCAGAGTAGTTTGAGATATGAATGTTATCGCCTGGCTTCAGATGGGTCTCCTGTAAAGCAATGCAAGCTGGAGCATAGGTATTTATGAGATCTTTTAAGTCTGAAATTTTATTTTTTAACCCACGACAATTCCAAGAAAGAAAATCTGCCATTTAAGGAAAAAAAAATTTAAAGGAAAAAAGGCTTTATAATTTCTTAGAAGATACCGATTCATTCGAGTCACTAAAAGACATTTCTTCGTCAGATAAGTGAACACTGAAGAGAGGATCACTATCCGAGTCTTTGTCTTTAGTTTTTTTCTGTTTTTTTAAGAAGTCTTCCTGTGTTAAGGAATGTTTTGGTGGAGACTTCGTTTGAGCTCTACGCTCTATCAAAATTTTAGCCCGTTTATTTGCTTTTGTTTCTTTAACTTGTTTTATTTGGTCGGACTTTTTGTTTGTTTTCTTAGTCTCAACTTTCTGCTTGGTGTTTGGTTTAGATTTTTCAGTTTCAATGGATGCTGAAATACTTTTGAGTGGAGAGTTCTTAACTATCGGTTTTAATTTACATAATGGAGGGCAAATTACTTTTGTAATGCTTTCGTCAGTCATTGTGCTTGAAGATGTTACTGATTTCACTGCACTGCTGTAAGAAAATGGTCTTTGTTCAGATGTCAACAGCTTTTTAGCTTCAAAGTATGATATGTTTTTCGTTACTTTAAGTTCTTGGATTTTCTTTTCTAATTTCCATTGTGGACAGTCTCGAGAATCGGAGTGATGTGGTTGTTTACAATTTACACACTGCGGGTCTGCAGTGCATTCATTAGCTTGGTGACCAGCAGTTGCACATCTAGAACAGGTTTGTGTCCCTCTACAAGCCATCTTGGAATGACCAAAACGCTGACAATTATAGCATCTGATAGGATTAGGTATATAGGGCCGAACTTTGCAATTTAAATAGCCTGCTTTTATGCTGGATGGTAATTTTGTTGTATTAAATGTTAGGATAATACTATTAGTGGCAACCAGACTATTTCCTTTTTTCATAAAAATGCGTTTCACTGCAATAACACCTTGGCTGGCAAAGCCATCAAGAATTTCACTTTCTGGAGAATTCAAGAGTTCCTTTTCAAATATAACACCACGGCAGAAGTTAAGTGTTCGGTGAAGTGTCACAGAAACGGAATGATTTAAAAAAGATTTAGCTTGTAAAAAAGATTTGGTTTGAAGAGCAGAACTTGTTTCGATTAATAGGTCACCCGACCGAAGTTTTTTGACCGACTTTGGGCTACCGCCAATACCTTTCAAAGCTTTTTCAACGGCAAAAGGAGATAAATCAGACAGTTTTCCATCAGGGATGGAGAGAATAACGAAACGAGCAGTTTCAGAAAACGGTTCAGTGTCAGAAGTGAAAAAACCCATAAGAGTCAAATAGAAATTCGGGTCCCGACGGCACCGCCCACCACGGAGCCCTACACGGGATGGTAGTTACCGGCTTTGGTGATTGCCAACCTCGGCACTTGCCATGATGCTAGCCAGAACCTATACGCTGAGAGTCACCCCCGGGGACAGTGACCACCCTTAACGCCAAGCCCAAGAAGTGACCCCTTCGCTTGATCCCCTTGAGTAGCCCAGTCATATGTCTGGGATACCAGCCGATTGATACATCAGGGACCGTAATGTACCACCCGTCTAAAGGGTCGCCACGCACGGCAAACACGTGGGGTTTTTGACTATCCATGAGAAGCAAGAAGCAAACAGAGCGGCGACCGCTTCTCATGGAGAGCTCCCTCGCTTACCGTCGAGGGATGGAAGAAGGAAGAGAGATAAAAGGGGAAGAGAGAGCGGGGAGAGTAAGAAGAGAAAAAAAATAGGGGGGAAGGGAAAAAAAGAATGAAAGAATAAAAGATCCCTGGGTACCTCGGGATTGGGACACCCGTACCCACCTAAAGGTGGTGGGCCCCTGAGGGGTAACATCAGTAATTTTGTTTACTACTAACATCGACAATTCTCGCTCAAAGCTCCTATCCTTGTTTGTAACCGTAGTTTTTACACAATTATTAACCACCATAGTAGCGTCATTCACACATGAAACAATAGTATTTATTTTTTCCAACTCAATTGCAGTCTTTCTGCGCAAGCTTTCGTACATAAACAAGACTGACTTCCTACGTCCAATAAACATCGAACCTCCACAAACTCTGAATATTTATTTCTAACCAAGGCACGAACAGTACTAAGAAGGACATTCTTATTTTGGCTCTTTTGATAACTCGTAGCAACTATCTTTGATTGGGCATTATCCGCCCTTTCCTTTAACGTTTGGTTTGGCGCTACTTCCTCGTCATAAACCGGTTGACGAATAGAAATATTTTCAAACAGTGAATTATTAGTACTATTTTCCTCTCGTGGAAAATGGAGCATTCGATTATGATATCTGCCACAAAAACAATTTCTATTAGAGCGACAATTGCGAATTTTATGTGGTAACAAACAACGAAAACACAAAGCATTCCGTTTTATTACATCAACTCTTTCCTTTGCAGAAAGTCTCTTAAATTGGGGGCAGTTATAAAGAGGATGATTAGCACTATTCTTACACATAACACACTTTGAATTTTTTACTTCTGATACAAACACTTTAGAAACGGATTTATCAGAACGCCAATTTAGAAATGGCGATTTATTTCCCAAAATTCTTTTTGTATCCCCTGCCACGATCTTATTATTTGTCTCGCTTTTACATTTACTTTTCGATGATAAGAAAATGTCACATTCTCGACCGAGTTCATGAGGTTTAAAATAATTTTCACCTTGTTTTACCGCAATATGAGTCATTAATTCTCGATCAAGAGTTTCAAAAATTCTATCAGAAACGATAAGCTCGCATAGAGATTGGAAATCCTTCACTTTACGCAACTGGCAATAGTAGTTAAAAGATGCACTTAATCTGGATGTAAATTGAACAAAACTCTCGGACGGGGATTTTTGAGCTTTCTTAAAGTTATTTAAACATTCCTGAGGGGTGGGTTCAAATTCCTTTAAAACTAAAGTTTTAATTTTATTATAATCATTTAAATCTTCTTGATTAATGTAAACCAGCAGATGACTGACTTTTTCACCCAAAATATTCAACAGAATTTCTGCTTTCAAATTTTCCGAAACATTTTTGTTTTGGAATGCTTTTTCCAGAGAGCTGAAAAATAAATTAAAGGATTCCGATTTACATGGTACAGAGATAGTTAAAGTTTTAATACTTTTTATTAAGCTTTCTAATTCACCACTTGATGAATTCGAATCCATGATTTCAGTATTTTGTGTATTATTTAATGACTCTTTTTTAACCTTTGCTAACTCTATTTCTTTCTCTATTTGACTCAATTTTAACCTTTCTAGTTCTAACTTCAATTCATTTTCCATTTTTTCTCTTTCAATTTTTTCTTTTTCTTGCACTATCTTTGCTTGAGTATCGGCTATTACTTGATCTACTAGACCCTGAACTACTTCAGTTTGTGTTTTAAACACTTCACTTTTCTCAATCATCTCTCTCAACTGAATTACTTTCGCATTATCAGGAAAGGAAAGCCCTAACTCTTCAGCGATAATCCGCAACTCCTCTTTCTTTAACTTAGTACTCAACGGCATGGTTGATATAAGTGAAAATAACTTTTACACACAACCTCTCACAAATTATATCTTATTTACTGCTAATTTCGCAACCACAAGGAAACTGTCGAATCGAACTACACGATTACACTATGAATTCCAAAAACGAAACCAAAACCTTGTCAGACACACTACTTCCAAACTTAGATAACACTTTTCACAACAAAATACACAGACAGGATTTACCAGTTCTAATCCGATGCAAGAGTTCTAAAACCAAACGAACAAGAAATCAACTTTATCAGCAATGCTACTTTCAAATATATTCCAAACTGCACACGTATTACATTGACAGAATTAACTAATCCTAAAGCAAAAGTAACTAAATTCTCATAACAATATCAACACACTACAACTATTTCTTACACAATATAATATCAATACAAAATCTCAAATTCAACTTCACATAAACAACAAATAATCCACAATTAAATCACAATAATTATGAATATCTCACCTTAATCTCTTTATACGAAATTGTATAACTCAATACTCCAAAAAATATTTCCAAGATATCACCTTATTAAATTCTATCGCATATCTTGATCCTTTTGATTCCAACGAAAGTCAAACTAGCCATTCAAAATTCCAAAAGTCGCACCTCTTTCTCCGGCTCGCATACGGACCAAAAATGTTAATTCAAAATGTTATTTCTTCACTCAACACATCGACGGACGATATTAATACTCCTCATAACGCATTCGTTGGGTTAAGGATCTCTAAAATAATACTCCTCAAATAAAATCCCACCAATTTAAAAAACAACCATCTTTTATTAAAACACAATTATAAATTGATAGAACAACACAGTAATAAATATATATACAGCTCGCGACACGTAATTGCATTGAGTCACGAGATTGAGCGAGATGGTGAAATGCGCGTGAACAGTATTAAAAACTAATTTAACTCAATAAATGAATTAATATTTGAAACAAAAAAAACACAGTATTAACATTGAATTTCATCCATTGTCTGTTTAAAAAGATGTATTTGAACTCGAGTGGATGAATAAAAAGTATTTTATTAAAGATTGAAAATTTGAACAAGATACATAAAATATGTGTGTGAGAGAGAAAGAGAACTGATAGCAGGAATTGAATAAATATCGCAAGCGAAACCGACCACTTCGAAATTATTCATAATTATAAAGATTTTAGGTAATCGAATTGTATACTTTAATTCGAATTTCAAAGGCCATGCACACGAATTTACTCAAATTGGGAAAAAATAAAATAAATAAACCTCACATTTTTGTACAATCCAATCTGTCTTGCAGTTGGCTGTCTGACTCATTTGGCAAACGCTGTATTAGAAAATATAGACTATGTTTTTTTTTAAAAATGTCATTATTTTTGAACATTTAAATTTTTTATTCAAATGTAACATTACTTTTATATTAATTTTTTGCAAATGAGTTACTAACATAACAAGTGAACCGCGAGGACCTAGAGGCAAGGTCTCTCTCTGCGCGAGAGCCGTAGTGCTTCCGTTTCCACAGAAGAATCGTCGTGCAAGAGGGTATGTAGCACATTACATCCGCCGTGGCCAAACGTCCTCCAACTGGTGTAGAGAAGGGGGTGCCAGCTCAGGTATCGTCCAGCCGCGGTTCAAAATTGCGAAATGCGTCTCAATATAGCCCTACTGCTGTTTTACAACGGAACTTTAATATTACTAAACTAAAAATGATATAACAAGGGTTTTTTTTTTTTTTTTTTTCATTTACTGACTGAGAGAGAAACTGAGATAATTTAGTAAAGGAGATTTGAGAGGAGTCACAGATTTAATTTTTTTGATTCACAAATGAACAAGAATGTAATTTTAAAAAATCTAACAGCACGTTCTTTATTTGGGGGCCCATCAAAATACAAACAATTAATTTATATATGTATAGTTAAAATTTGTAAACATTTTGTCGCACACCTAACTCAGATGAGAAAAGTAAGGAACATGGATCGAGAGAAGTAAATTAATAAATGTTGTATTTTGATATCCTCAATTCAATGATATATAGTTTTGGTTCGCAAAACAAGAACATATTTTGAAAATTTTTATTTTCCTGATTGCAATGTTATTTTTTAATATTTTTTATCTCTTCCTAGGTGCTTTTTCTTTCATATTCGTGACATTTTTATTTTTAAAAAATATAAGATTAGCAACTCATTTCAATTTTTGAAAATAATAATTTTATGCTTTCTGTTTTGGTTAATGGAAGCTGTTTTTATTATTGTACATTATTGCTATATATATAGAGAGAGTGAGAGATATTTATATTATATATTAATGTACTCTAGCTTACATATTTTAATGAATTTAAAATTATCAATTTTCTATTGCATTGTAACTTAAACTGATTTTTTAAACAACATTAAGACTAAATGTTAGCTTGCTCAAATACATTTTCTAAACAACTGAGCATGTCCCAATGCTCCTTCTGCAATTTTTTTTTTCAAATACATATTACATTTAAGCTTAATTTGATTAGTTGTAAACATTATACCTTTGAGTTTATTATACATTTAAAATATTTTTATTTTACAAATAAGACTGAAAAAATAAATAAAAAGAATTTATATTTTCTTTGGATGCATGAAAATCATGTTTTCAGTTTGAAACATCTGTTAACAGAGAAATTACTCTTTGGTTTAGAATTAATGCAGCAGCTTCATTCTTCTCAACTCATATGTAAAATATAAATATTCCATTTGATTTATAGGTTATATAAAACCCACATCTTGGAAGTGATTTTTAAATTGTTTTATTTGTTAAATTATAATTTTTGCTACTTAAAAACTTATTGAATAGAGATTAAAATATTATATGCATAATGATATCTCTAAATCTGTATAAAATCTTAATTAAACCCTTTTTATTTAATTAATGCAACTCAAACTCTGTAAAACTGCTTTAATCCGCACGTTCTAAGTGAAGGAATAAAAATCTACCAGTCTAAGCAATTTTTTTAAAGAAAAGTATCTAAAATTTATTTAAAAATTAAACAATTAAAGAAATTCTTCTACAATTAAAGAAATTCTTATCAGAATCTTACAGCACATAATGACTAGGGATAAATATTTTGCTCTTCTACTCTTGTACATAAATTGTCTCCGAGGATGGAATAAAATAAAGGTTTTAAAAACTTAAGCGTCTCGTTCTTCAGCCTATGCTCAAAAATAAGTGTTTACATCATCATATATATAAATTTATACATATATTCTAATCTTAGATGTTAAATTATTTATCTTTGCAATGACCCTACTTAACTCTCAAAGCACAGTTTTGAGTAATTTCAAAGAGAAATTGGTTCATATTAAATCTTTCCCTTATATGAAAAGTTAAGATACTTTTAACATATGGAAGTTAATTTCTCCTGTTGACTTTTCAGGTAGCATAGTTAATGGTTAGTTTCTTCATTAACTTTCTAATTTTATTTTAGATACACAATAATCTTTAAATGTGAAAGGATTTACAGGAATGTAATTGTTAAGTAAATTAACACAGACATGAGAACAGTTTACTAAAAAAAACATGAAACAAATTATTTTTTTAACAATTTTTAATTATTAATCAGGAAAGTTACACTAACTTTTTAACATTACAATAATTTAAAAAAGAATTCATTCTGAAAAAGCACTTTACACCCTGATTCACTTCTACAATTAAAAAGAAAACAAAAAATATCCAACTGAGTTGGAAAATATTCCAATGAGCATTAGCAAAAAGTTGCTTTGGTACTTGTACACAAATTGAACACCAAAATGCTTGCATAGATGTAAGTCCTATAAGTGCTGGACTTGAGGCACTCAACTTTGGGAGATCTCTTGAATCGCTGAGTAAATTCAATCAGGGCACAGAATTGAAATTCAGCCTTCAAAAAGCAATGAGAAACAAATCATAAGTTCAAATTAGCACACTTTCCTATTAATCTTTAGTCTATAATACATAAACAGCAAAACTGTTTTGATTTTTTTTTATTGAAGAACCAGAGTCACACAAAAAATAAATTTCCACGAATGCTTTTAAATTACATTCATGCCCGTTTTCCCCTTAATATTCATCGCAACATTTTTGAACACCAGGTTTAGGATAACAAATATAATCAACTTAATAAATAAACAACACACACAATTTGCAATTCTAGATGAACACCGACACTACTGAAAAAGAAATCCGTCCTCCCCCAGATCAGCCCACATTGAGTAAACTTGAAAGGGAACTAAAATCATCATAAGCAATATTTGCTTCAGAGATAGACTAAATATCTAGTTCCCTCTTGCAGTAGGCTTTCTGTGGCTTTAACTAACAACACCATGTTTTATTTTTGCGTAACAACAGATAAGCAGTCGCAACACAAAAAATAGATCTTCAGTTTCCTTTGAAGTGAGTGACTAAGTAAGGCAGAAATAGTACGAAAAATATGAAAATCTATTTCTAATATTTACTACTAGAGTGCACAAAGTTTTTTTTTTTTTTTTTAAATGGTGCTCTTTGTTTCAGGCACTCCGTGGTTTTAAAACAAACCGTATCTTTTACAAGTGATCACAATGTTCATCAGGGATTGCAAAGAGTAATCTCTTTAATAACTAAAAATATATAAAATAATCCTCTCTTTTCACATATCACAGATATACATTTTTGCAAAAGAAAAGATCCCACCAGGTTTATGAAACATTGGAAGAAATGAATTCTGATTTATGCATTCACCATCATCAAGACTGCATGACGATTTTGTGAATATAAAGTTGAAAGCATTTCCTATCGACTTTTTTAAATTCATAAAAATGGGGGGGGGGACCAAAAAAAAAACAAGGATAAACTTAAGTCTATATGGATTTTTTTTTAAATGAATCCCTTTCAATCAATTTCAAAATACAGCTTAAAGGCAGTTATTAAAAACTGAAAAAAATAACAAACTGTATTGTAAAACTTGCTTAATTTTACCCTTATTTTTCACAAGTCACCATATCAAATTTTCAAACTGTAATAATTATGTAATTATTGTTTAGGATACAAATGCAAAACCAAAGCAACAATTATCAATTTTTATACAGCATATGGGAATCGTGCATTTAATGACTGCAAGATTATTCTTGAGAACAACTTTAAATCTGATTATTATATGTGAAATATGAGGAATAACACACAAATATTACCTATTTGCATAGAAGTAAATAAAAATACAAATGAAGAGCCTGTTTACAAAAGAAAAGAAAAAGTATAGCTTTCGTTTATAAATAGGCACACAAATATTACAGGCTTATTATTTTAACAATAAATCAAAGCTTTAATTTCATAACAATTTTAAGCAATGGTCACTTTTTACTCGAGAACTGACAACAAATTGATACATTTTTAGCAATATTTTAACCTATTCCAGCTAAGAGTATTTCAAAAGTTATATTTTCTCAGCCAAAATCTGTCTTTATGGTTTAAATCTTCATGGAAGATATCAAATAAAAATGATCAAATGTTTCATTCACTTGAGTATTTAAATTTGAAAAACATGAGTTTTTAGCCAAAATCTGTTCTTGTGGCTTTGATTTAGAAGAGTTATAGCACATAAAGAGCACCTATGGACATAAACATTCCTGCAATTTCACAGAATCCTATAAGTGAATGTAACATGAAAAGGCACTATAATATCATACAATAAATACATGTAAAATATGAATGACACATACAACGACAAATATTATTCAAAAAGGCACAGAAGTGAACAAGGGAAAAAAAACTTTTAAAATAATAAAAAATTGACAGCACATAATCCATAAGTTATTATTTTTTTAGTTCTCAATGAAATACATATAAAACATAAACATCACTTTAAACCATTCTCACAAAATTCTGTTACACAAAGTCAGGTCCCTTTTTAATTACAGAATTTCAAAGATGTAAAAACATTCTTGAAAAAATTGCAAAGAGCTTAAAAATCTATTTCAAACTTACTTTAATTCATTAGATATTACTAAAAATATTGAGTATTTTAGGAACTAAATCATGATTTTTTCATTCGCTGAAGAATATTTAAAAATATGCATATTAGACTTCTAACCAATCTTAATAGTTGCTTTGCTATTATTCAAATGCAAAATCGAATCCATGATTAATATCAGGATTCAATTTTATGCACAAAAATAAAAATTTCATAGTATGTTTCAAGAATAAAATACAGACACAGAACTGCTATATGAAATCGATTTTGAATGACAGTCTATTAAAAATAATTATAATTAAATGTTCCTTTTCAAAAGAGTATTTAAAATGAAAAATCAATTTAGATTTTCTCAAAAGAAATCAGATTGCTTAAGCTTACAAGGCAAGTCTCAGAAATATATATATATATATTCCAATTGTTTTTCTGATTCCAAAGCATTTAAATTCCCACTTAAAATAAACTCAACCAAAATCTGCTAAAAATGTTTTAAGTTCATGTGATATAAAAGTACACTTGAAATAGCCATTTTTAAGGAATAAAGTAGGAAAATAAAAATATTTTACACAAAAAGATGATTTTATGTCATAAAATTATATATTAGTAATAACATATTCAAATAGAAATATATGTGAACAAAAATTCAACGTAATGTTTCATATAAACTAATGCAAATCAAGATTTCTCTATCAATATTTATTTCTTAGTTTAAAGTTTCTTTTAAATATTTAATAACAAAAATTTGAAAAAATTAATTGCTCAATAAAAGGTCTTTTATTAGAGGTACTAAACAGTAAACTGAATTGCACCACAATTCAAATAAATCCATACTTCTGTTCTTGCATGCCCATTTTTTTGCATTTACAAAAATTTACATTATTTACAAAAATTATCCCATTTATCTAACATTAGAAATATATTTGCTGATTGCTTTAAGCATGTATATTTTGGAAATCAAACTAAATAAGGCAGATTTATATTTTACTCTAAAAATATAACATCATCCAGGATATCAAGGAATAGAACTTACTTCCACCTTATTATATGTTTTAAACAATGAACACTTAATTCTGAGGATTATGCAAATGAATGAGGTAGTGGTCTATAAAAGCATTCTTCAAATGTTGAGCAATTTATTTAAGCACGTCAACTTGCATTTCAAAAGGAAATTTATGCATAGGAGGCAAGTATCTTGCAGTCTTTATGTGACTTCTTGTTTAAGCAGCAAGTTCACATTTTATTAGTAGGATTCCAAACACCCACCAAAACTTAATGAATGAGTCAAATGTTATTTATGGCCATATTGCACAAAATATCAGTTGCAGCTTGGTATAAGACCAATTCTTTCGGAGGTTAAACTAGCAATTTGAATCCTACTTATAATTCAGATGAGTTTCCAATGCACACTAAACTATCATACGTTGGTAAAAATTCAAAAATCACAGCCAATGCTTTGATAAATTAATTTTCCAATTGAAAACAATAAATTAAAGGTTTTTCAGATTGAAAACTAAAATTCTTTGGATACAAAATCGGAACAGTACATTGCTTTGAAGAGTATTTTACACATTTTGCAATTGAAGCTGACTCAAAAATAGTATAAATGAACAAGATGAAATAATAAAATGTACTTTAACAGAACTTAAAATGCTTAGAAATAGTTTACAAGAGAGTTACAAAGTAGAACATAAAATGAAATGTGAATAAAGAAAACTGAATATATTATATTAAATTAGGTGAAACACACACACACAAAAGGGGAAATATTAGAATAGGTAAAACAAACCGTATTCATCGAAACTCTGAGAATAAACTAAAAAAAATAATATTTGTATACTAAATTTTAATAACAAATTGACACATCGCTTTTAATTGTAAATCTTAAGGAAAATTTTACAGTAGAATTCCAACTAACAATAGCCCAATTATTTGGCAGATGGAAGGGGTTTGTGCAAAAAAATTAAGGTCATTTTTAGTCGAGTGGTTTATCAACTGCTAAGACAACCAAATATCCCCTCCCCACACTTCCACTGCACTCCTTCAATACTATTAACTGTCAGTATATGCTATCATTTTTCACAGCAATTTTATAATCAGTTTGATTTCTTATTAAAAATACACTGAATGATCGATACAAAGCAACAATTTTTTTGAAAAATTCAAATTGAAACACAATCCTTATATATATTTTTAAACAATATTAATATATTAGCAATGAACTTTTCTAGTTTAATTTGTAACTTCTTTTTTGAAGTATTAGCATCAGTAAAAAGTTTATCTTCTCTTGTGTCAGGACATTTCTTTCACTTAATTTCTGATCTTCTATCAAATAAGACTAGCTCTCAATAAAATTGGAATTCTACTGTATCAATTTAAACAATGCTTTTGAGATATTAAGAAAATTTGCCTCTGAAAATCAATGTTATTCTTGTTTACAAAAGGCAGTCAAATATAGCAATAATACACATACATATATTAATGTATTGTCATACTAGTATTAAGTAAACTGATATTCAGACAGTTTCTTTGATCAAAGCAATATGCATTGTCAGCTTATATTTATAAGCATTGATGAATGAAGACATATTCAAAAACAACAAAACAAGAGTTATTCCCATTATTCATAAAAAGTTCTAGATAATGGCAACATTACCTCTCTTCATTCTGAGGAAAAATGAGCATAGTTTAGCCACAAACACTATGTACTGATTAGATCAGTAAATATTCACTGTTTTTCACTGATTTGGACAATGATGTAACAGATAGTGCTTATTGGATGCTGTCCACACATTTTGGAGGCAATGCTCTATCCTTCAGATATGCAACACGGAAAACCATTTTCCACACTTGAAATGTGTATCACAGATCAGACATCCAAGAAAATTTGTTTTGCAAGGAATGCACTAATTTGCTGACTCATGAACTAAATGAATAACCAAAAACATATACACACAGTTAAAAAACCTTCTATTCTGATCAAAAATAAAATTCCAGAATTTATTAGTTATTCTCATACATTTCATGTAAATCATCTACATACTTCACTCTTTATTATATAAAGATCTATTGATAAACAAAATTCTGCTTTCTTTCCATGACTAATCAAACACATTCTATTTTCTTTGTTAACAAGCCAGTACATACTTTGAAAGTATTAGAATTTTTTTTTAAATTCTACTATGATACAATATGCAGTTGAAAGAGAATAATTCAAATTAGATTTGATTTCATATATTTCTATATTAAAATATTTTCTCCAGCAGAAATAATAAATATCAATACACAAAACACTGTATACTAATATAAATCATTTCATCTGTTTTAAAATTTTTTTTAAAATATAACTAATTTTTAGCCTTTTTCTTTTCATTTTGAAAGCAAATTTAAGAAAGATATTTTTATAAATATGATTTTCCATTGATATTTTTCAACTTTTTCTACAAATAACTCCCATTTTTTTTTTTCCTTTGCAAAATAAATTTACAACATAGTTATGATTGTTATTTTTAAAAAAATTAAGTAAATTTTTAAAATTACTGAAATTTCTATTTCAGAGAGTGGCAAAAACAGGTTAACAAAATCTGGCAAAAAAAAAAAATAACAGTTGAAAATTTAGGAATTATATTATCATATAGTCATAAAAAATCAGCAAAATATAATCAGTAAATATGCTATACTTTGAACAATAGCATTCTCAACCATAACAAATAATAATTAAAATGCTTCTTTAGCATATTGAGTTCAAATAAATTAATTTTTAGAAGCATTTAAGAACATTTCTACCAATATCCTGAGTTAAAAACAAATAAATCTTTACTATAATACATACACAAGAAGGAATTTGGTGACAAACTATGCAACACAGAAATAAACATAAGATACAATTACTTTTTAAGTTTCCGCATACTCTGAAAAAATTTACAAATTCATGCATACAAATTCAAAAACTGTCTCAAAGACGTCAGAAAAGTTGCATTATTTCCCCCAAAAAAAGACTTTCATATTTTTTCAAACATTTCAATTTCACAATAAAATTGATACTTTTTAAGATTATGCATGTATTTATACATGCTTGGTGACTCTGGTTACTTCAATTATTTATATTTAAACCTAAATTTGCAAAGGCAGAAAATTAATCCTGCCTATATATCCTCTGGTGGAGGTGGTGGAGGAGGAGGTTGAGGCGGAGGCAGTGGTGGCTGCATGGGAAAGTTTGAGTTCGTCTTGCCCACCATCATGTTGTGACCTTTTAATTTTGGTAGAGGTGGAGGAGGAATCAGATAATTCTGATAATTCGGCACAGAAGAGTAATTCTGGAATGTAGAGTTTTCATTGACAGGATACTGTAACCTAGAAGACGAAGCATTATTATGAGTACTGTCCACATCAGAACGATGCGAGCTACTATGTCGCGACACTTTATTTGGCCGCTGGTCACTTGAGTGATTCTTTTGATATTGTTCAACTTTTGGATATTTAGTGGATGGTTCAACTGAATTTTTGTGATCACGATGCGAGCCATCAGGAGTTGCATTACTGTGAGATCGCTTTCTACTTTCTCGATGCTCACTTTTATGCGAAGTACTATATGACCCAGAACCAGATTTATCCTTGGTCAAGACAATTTTAAGTGAAGTAGGTGTTGAAGATTTTTCAACCTTGGGAGTATTTTCAAGAGGTGGTGGTTTGGGAAGTTTAATCTTGAGTGGTTTCTTGGGGCTTTCCGTCTTGATAGGCGGTGTATATTTTTGATTACAATCCACACCACTAAGTGAAATAATGTCTTTACGAATTTTTACTTTGATACCACTAGAAGTTGGCTCAGAGTGATTGCTACTACTAGAAGTTTTACTTTTAGATACGTGTTTGCTTTTATGCTTCTTACTACTGGACGATTCAAAGGACTCTTTACTTGATGACCTTTTGCTTGATGAATGTTCATTAGGCATATGCGTGGCTGGTGGAGGAGGAGGCTGCGGATGAGGTTGAGGTAAAGGCGGAGGAGGTGGTGGTTGAGGTTTTTCTTGAGGAGGTTCAACACTTTGATTAGACAAAACTATTAGCTGTTCATTAGGCATCAGTATAGGCGTATGAGATGATGCTTGCACACTAGGTTGAGATAATGTTGAAGGCTGTGGAGGCGGCAATGATAATTGAGGCTTTTCTTCTTGTTTTGAAGAATCATGTTCTTTCTTTATAACAACAGGTTTCTTCTCCTTAGAATCACTGTTATATTCAACATTAGGTGGTCCTGGAGAAGGATCCTTTTCTTTTTTGATTACAACTCCTATTTTATTTTCTACAGGAACAGCAGTAGGCCGATTGCTATTAGAACTATTGGCACCACCACTACTACTACTAGAAGTGCTAGTGCTACTACCACTACCACTAGGACCAGGTAGGGCAGGATTGTTATCAACAGGCTTAGGACCATGCATTGTTCCATCCTGTAAAAGAGTTAAAACTGAAATTAGCTTCCAATAATTTCATTCTGAGATACAAAAAAGTTGTTGAAAATATTTAATTGAGTATAAAAAATAAATCTGAATTGATAAATAATCCTGAACATAAATTTGTTCGTGCACAAGCTGAGAGTGGGCTTACATTCAAATGTAAACCTAAAACTAAGCATTTAAATGGCTGGAATAATTTTCAATCAAGCAATTAAAGTATAAAATGACAATTGTCTATAATGCTAATAGCTATATAATAAATAAAATAATGTAGAAATAATAAATAAATACTATTTTATAAATTAATGGCTAATATTTGCCAACCTCCCTCAATAACTGGTAGTCTTGTACACAATTTATTATATATATGTTTCAATTTTATTTTCATTTTTTGTTAGGAAAAATAAATGGAATAGGAATTCTTTTATAGCAAATTTTAAGCTAGAGATGACAATAGCATGTTTTCAACAATAGCATGGAACATTGATGCTTCTCAAAAAATACCCCACTTTAAGTAGCATAATCAGTGATTATGCTACTTAAACAAATTTGTACATGAAAAAATCTTTGCCATTCCTCAGAAATAACCTATCACTTTTAAAATCAAACCTTTTCTTAAACTTAAGAAAATATACACTATAGAATTACATAGAGCTGAAGTTGCTGATATTTAACAATTTATCACTTGCACTTCATAAATGAAAATGTATCCACATTTTTTATAATATTAGAGAACCTCTATATAAGCTAAGTCCTGAAGAGAGAGCTCTTCTATTTTCTCATTGATAATCCATAGTAAAAATTTCAAAATTTTTTGGCTTATTATGCACAAACAGTATATAGCAAGCCTTCACAGAATATATGGAATAAATCTTAATTTGCTTCCAAATAATGCTTACTATTTTTCAGATAAGCAATGAATTAAACCATAATATTGAAATAAAAGAAAAAAAAATATGCTTAAATAACAGATATAATTAGTATGCTTAGTATGAAAATACCTTCTAATCCTGCTATTAATAAAAATTTAGTGTTTAATTGTGGTAAAAACTCTACTAAAACACCTCCTCATACAAATTTGGAATTCATAGGTTCAGTATTTGTAAAACTTGAAATATTTATATCAAAAGGCTGAAATTATCGCAAATTCATTTGATGGCTACAAAGCATTAAAATAAAAATTCCAAAAAGCATGTAAAAAAGTAGATTCTTCATGTTTAGTAATACTTCTTATTTTTAAAATACATATTTTACTGTTATCAACAGTTTTATTTTAAATAAAAATATTAGTTGAATAAAATAAAAAGGCTAAACCTGTACCAAACAGTTCTGTAAATTGCCAACAGAAATTTGTTTCAAATAAATAATTATAATTTTAAAAATGATGTAAAATTTCATTAAACACTACACATGGTATTAAAAAGCAGATAAATAAAAATAATTTGAAATATTTGTAATTTCTTAACTCTTATTTAATAGAGCTAGTTTAAGCATCAAATATAAAATATTTTTGGAACCTGAAAAAGTTTTTAATCACTAAAAATACTATTAGACCAATTATTGGTCTAACTATTAGACAAATTAAGCAACTTAAAATTTTATTGAAATTCATATTTACAAATGAAATTTTAAAATACTGATTATAAAACTAGGATTTTCAAAGTGTACAAACTAATTATGTATACAAATAAGGGGAAAAAATTAAGATTAATTTTTAATAAAGAGGCCATATGCATATTTAGAACAAAGGAAGAAAAGGGATTTGAGTGCTTGTGACAAAAATAATTAATAAATCAAACATGGCATTTAATTTTCATAAAAAAACAGAACATACTTCATTGAAAAATAACTAATTAAAAAATTATCTTACTGTAACATCTTAATATATGAATACAGGCATTAAAAACTAGTAAAAGAACATAGCACAAAAGCAACTTTAAGAAATTCCAATATGTGGAAAGTTGAAATAATTTTGTTAATTCCCTACAATATACATGTTTCTTAAGAAATTCTTTAATATTTTCTTTAAAAATATAACATCAATAATAATAATAATAATTGATTAAAATTAATACTTACTTTACCAAACTTTCGCTTGAACCGATGGGGACTTCGTTCCAAAATTTCAATAAATTCCTGTGTAAGTCCTATACAAATAGCATACACAATTTTATTTTCTTAAAATCTTATTTTTATAATTTGGGAACAAAATTAAAATGATTAGTGGTTATGTGTTCAGTCAGCTACAGATACAATGAACATAAACATAGAATATATAAGTGAAACACAAAACAATGAAAACTATTTCCACTATCAACGAAATACAATAGAAAAATTAATTATTGTTTTTACAATTTTTGTTCAGCACGTTAAAATGAAAGAAAGAAAAAGAGATTTAAAATATAAAAAAACTTACGTTCCAATAAGTCCCATGTAACATCCTTGTCTACATAAAAAAACCAATCTCTACCTTCAGAGCATTTTTCAATCTATTAAAAGAAAAAGATAAACGAATATTATATCATTCACAAAAAAAAACTGAGCAAATATTTTGCAACACACACAATATGTCGACATGTAACTAAAGTCATGTAGCAGCTTTTTTTTTATTTTATTCAAAGAGTAATAAGCAAGCACAGTAATGCAAATGATACTTTATATTCCCAATATATGCAACCAAAGACCATTTGTGTTACAGTACCATTATTTGTTAATTTTTGGTACTAACATTTTTTTTATTTAATAAATACCAAATTCATTAGAATTTGTAGTTCAAATATTATCTCATTTGGGCCAATATAATGCATTCTAGAGACATTTGAAGAAGGAAACTTGTATCTTGCTAATCCTGTATTTTAATCCAAACATTAATTAAAAGAGAAATATTCATCTAATTTGTGATTTTTTTTTTTGAATTACAAAATAAGTAAAATTCTATAAAACAAAATCGACTCATAATAATATGTTGTTAAAGCAACTTTCCTGACAAAATATATAGTTATGCAATATATATGATTTAAATATAAAAAGAGAGGATGAAATAGATCTTTGAAAAATAAAAAATCACCAAACAAAATTTACTATTTTCACACAATTAGATTCAAGAATTCATAAATATAAATTCCACCAGACCTCCACATTACTCATGTATCAAAAACTTCAGCAACACTAAAAATGCAGTTATAAAATAACTATTTATATTGAAATTGATGTAAGTACAATAGTAAGTTAGCTTTTACAGCACAAGGTATTTTTTTTATACAATTACAAATGCCTCAAGACTACAAAATCAATTAACAGGCAGTCTGAATTATGTTATAACTGAATCAGTTACAAGAGCAAATCTAAGAAATTCATCACACCTTTCTTTCCATTGATTTGATTTAGATTGAACTATTGAATGCAAAAACGGTTTCATATCAATCGTACTATTTTGCTACAACGGACTTTTGAATTTGAATGAGGACAGAATAGTATCAGATAAAAATGATTATTTTGAACTGGGAATTTTACACTAATGTAATTATTTTTGATTCAGCTTATTCTGAGTAGACAAGTGATCTACACCTGAAATGTTGGTTTAAAGGAAATTTATGGTAGTCTTTTAAAATTGAGATTTGTACAATAAAAAAAAAAAAATGCTTGCATATCTTCTCAAACAGATGAAAGAATAAAAATAAGGACAGTGGTTCCCTTTAACTGCTTATATATTTGTTATTTTTGAATGGATTAATTATTGAGAAAATAGAAGCGCATATGAAAGCACAAGGTGTAAGATCACTAAACAAAACAAAGCAATAAAACTATCAGAAAAAAGAAATACATTAGATATAAAAGGAAAGATAGTCTAAATTATTTAGCAATATAGCAGGTTTTTCAGTTCTTACCAATAACAACACTAACAAGATTTGTTTTGCATTAAGATACAGGAATCATTTTTTTGCTAGATTATGCCAACCACATGAAGAAAAAGCCCAATATAAATTCTATATCAAGTGATTATGTTATCATGGAATAATGCAACTATCAGATGATAAAATTAAATGATAAGCATTTTGTCATAAAATATATATGCATCTCAAAAAACTTAAGTAAATTAAATTCTTACCATATAACTGGACCATTTGCATGCCAAGTGAATACAAACACAAGCTACTATTGTAGGTTTGTATTGCAGGCACATGGTTGTCATATGAAGGCTGAAAAAAAATTCAAACTTTCAAAACAAAAACAAAAAGGTATTCCCTTCACATTTAGGATATTTTCAATTCTAGTGCAATACATTCAAGTCTTTTACAAAAAATTACATTCATCTTGGTTGAAATAAATTTTGTTCTTATTCCTTACTAATAGTAAATGAACCAAATAGGGGTAGGAAAATCACTTTAAATTTGTATAACATTGTCTGCTCAATTATTTCAAGTTTCATAAACATGTTTTTTCACATAAAATCATCATAAAAAAAGTTCTCACATATGCCAAAAAAAAAAAAAAAAAAAAAAAAAAAAGACTAGTCCTAATAAAAGCTTTAACTACTCATTCTAATTTAGAAATTTTAATCACTTCTGTTAAAAAATATATTTGTTAATTTATAATTTCAAAACATTTTCCTTCATTTAACTCGAAAAATTTGATATTTCAAACCACTTTGAAAATTGCTATTATTTACATTTCACAAGACAAAAAAAGAGGAGCCTTCAACACATTTAAATCTTACAAAGAATTTAAAAACAAGAGAATTACTAGTTTTATTTTATTCTAATGCAGCAGAACAAAATTTCACCACTTAATGTACGCTTGAAGAGCACTGGAATTAATCCTCTAGAACACTTATAAAAATAAGAAATGATCATCAAAAATCTTAACATTCTTAAAATAATAATAAAAAAAGAGCAAGATAAAAATGAATTATTACCTGGTTGTTGCCATTATATAGGAAGTTTGAGCAAGATCTTTACTAGCTGTAAAAAATGAAAAAGAGTGAAAATATGCAAGATATAATTACTAATTTACATGTAACATTTCAAAATCTAATTTTTTGATCTTAGGAAACCAGCCTCCCAACTAAGAATGTAGACAAAAGATGCGACACTTCTTAAATCTTACTTTATATGGAGGATCTAATTTCTCTATTCCACACCATCATTTATAATCCATTTCTCTGCTAAACAATGTAGGCAAGGAAGTTATCTCAGATTTTCTTACTTTTAAACATATTACTTAATTTCACTATCCCACATCATCATTTACATAAGCATATTATACACCATCTATTATAGGTAGTTGGATTTTTACTCCTGACTTCTTGGAAAATCAACAAATTAACAGTTTCCTTTTAGCAATTCAAAAACTCAAATATAATCTAAAATTAATGTTAAACCTAATGAAGTAATGAATAAGATAGCAAAGATCATTAATATGAAAACCTGCAAGAGAGAAAAAATATATATGAGAAAAATATACAATACTTTAGAGATAAATTTACCAAATATGTTTTTTTACTAAAAAAATATAAAAAGAGGCGGGGGGGGGGGGAGGAGAGAAAGATTTTAGAATGCTAAAATCCAGTACAGAAAGAACTATGAAAAAAAATCATGACTCTTCACAAAACTCTGACAAAAGCTAATAACCCGAAGTAGCTTTTGATGAACAAGGAGAGTAAAACTCATAATATTTATTTTTCTTTTACACTTACATAAGGACTTTGAAATGAAAATCCCCCTTAACAAAAACATTCAACATAATGATAAATGAGAATTTGTAATGTAATTGTATATAAGAAAAATTTAAAAGATGTTTTTTTACAAAATAAAAAATTATAAAACAAGTCAAAGCAAAAGTTTTTAAAATTCTACTCCAAAAATAAATATATAAAAAATAGAATTAAATAAAAAATTACAAATTATATAAAATAAGCAAGTTTTTCATAGTTTTATAACAATTTCAGAAAGTCATGGAATTGTCATGTACCATATGAAAAATGTAAGTAATTTTTTTCAATGATATAAAAAAATGCAAATAAAAATAATAGAGAAAACTGAGGACAATCTTTACTGTACTCATATTTCTTATATGGTATATTTTAAAAAACTCATCTATGGTTTTTAACAAACATTTAAACAAATTCTTTTAAGAAATTAATATTTGATCAAAATTATAGACAAAGGACAAAATGGCTGAATAGTTTCGGGCTTACAGACTTTTTCAAATTTCAGAAGGTCTGGATGGGTTGCCCTTAAATTTCAATGCTTTTTAAAAAAAGATAATATTTGGTTCTAAGAGCATTCAGAGCACAGACACAGTTTATCATTAAGATGATATATATTTAATACTGTGGATTTTGGCAATAAAAAAAGTACAGCATTTTTCTTCTTTTTTTTATAACAAGGATCTACTAAGGCAACTGATATAAAATTACATTTGAATCATATTAAGATTCAGAAAGGTACCAATACTGCAGCAAGATCATTTTCAACTAACTGACATTTTTTTTAAACCCGAGTCTTTTACAGAGATATGTATAAATTATAAAAGTAAAATATTCTAATTGGCCTTTTATACTGATAAATTCATTACATAATTATAAAGTTGCAGTAATATAGATAATATGGATATTAAAAAATATAACATAAAAAGCTAGAAATGAAAAAAAAAATTATATTTGATATACATTAAATACAGAAAATCATCTGGATATCTTTACATTCTATTAATGTGCATTTAAGTATATGAATAATTCATAAAAAGACTCGTTACGTCATAAATGATAACTCTTATTCTATGAAAAAGACCATTTACTATAGTCATGTTTTTGCTTGATCTGAATATTATTTTTGGAATTACCATAAAGCATTGCAGTCTACACCAAATTGACATTCCATCCTATAAGTAATCTATAGGACAGAGATCAGACTCTGAAGAGTTCAATCTAATCATTCAATACCTGTTGAAGTAATTTTGATGCCAAATTTAATCTAGACCACAATATTTCACATCACTGGCAAGAGCTATTAATTTTCTATTAGATTGATAAGCAGTTTCAGAAAAATATTAGAAGGCAAAAGATAGTATATGACAAAAGAGCAAGACATATTAAAAAGATTTATAGTAGTTGGAATTGCTGATTGTGGAGGAAGTAGAGCTTAGTAAATATTAGATATCAAGCAAAATTTTCAGCACATTAGAATATTCAAATATTTTAATAGATATCTACAGTTTAAGTTCTTTAAAGAAATATCCAAAATAAATAAACAACACTTTAAAAATTCAACAATGAATCCAGGCCAAACAAAATATTTATCTAGATTTTGGAAGTGGAAGCAATATTTAGTAAAAGTAAAAATCTTAAGTAATAAAATAATTCATATTTAAAAAAAACTAAATATGAAATTCAGAGAATGTGATCAAACATTCAGTAAATAATTGATATTTTTAAATTTTTGCATACCTTTCACAAGTTGGCAGACTTTAACCACATAAGTATGTGGGTGTTCAATTCCAATATCGAATCCTGAAAAAGGAAACTAATAAGTACACTGACACACACACAAACATTCAATAATGCAGGAAAGCAGAAGGTGTACAACTAATAAAATAGAAGAACAATTTGAATTCACTTTAGAACTTTGTATTTAAAGGTACATCTTTATATATTTAAGCTAAAGATATGAATAACAAATTAATGTTCCTAATTATTTAAATTTGTGAAGTTGGAGGATTAAATAATAAAAGTTTTTTGTGCATTTAATAATGAATTTCACTGCTTCATCAGAATTCCAAAATAATAAACTAATAAAAGAAAAAATCAATAATTTTGATCTAATCTTTTTTTAAAAGATTAAAATTGCAAAGCTACAATGATTTTAAATCTACAAAATAAGTAAAAAGAGTATAGATGGATTTTCTATTGAATCTAAATAATAATTTTTAATACATTTAAGTCAATGCTTCAAATGATCATGGCTGTATAGGAAATTACATTTGCTTTCTGAGAATTGTAAAAATTGACAATAATTGTACCAATCTGATTCTTTGTTACAAGCAAACCATATCCATCTACAGAAATATATAAATTTGGTACACTTAAAAATATTTATTTTTATAAATTTAATGAACAAATACTTCGTTTATTCATTAATTACAAATTCTTGATACATGTTACATAAGTGTGCATTAAATCTAAAAATATTTTTGGACTAAATAAGATCAAAAGTGATCCAAAAATCCCTGTGTTAAGATAACATCAAATATTATAAATTAAGACTATCAGACCATCAGCTGAAACAGAGGAACCAATGTGCATTGAATTTTATTTCATTACTTCATTTAATATTTTGACACTCTAAACAAGCAGTGTGAAATTATGTGAAGCTAAAATAATTATTTTAAATTTATCTAGTCTAATTCATTTAAAACATTTCATAATCTTTTGGATAGCTAGTTACTATTAATTTATTTCTAAGGTTCTAACAATATTGCCATTCGCAGTCTAGCCTGATATCTTTAACCTTTATAATGGCCATTAATAATAATAAAACATTGCAAAACATAACAAATAAAGAAAAAACTCATTAAAACCAATAACCATTTCAATTTAGATGTGCACTAAAGTTAATGTCTGCTTTAAAAAATTATATTCACAATTTAAAAATTTCATAAACACATACAAAAAAAATCAGCTATAATCAATACTAAAAACCACCACTTATCAATCAAATAATTACAAGACAAATATATATCAAATAATTACAACATAATAATTACAAGATAAGACATCAATAAATACAAGACAAACAAATAATTAAAATTATTTAGGCATGATTTTACAACTGTGCCAATAACTGATCATTTACCAATAAAAATGTTTATCAGAAAACTATTCATAGCCTTTTAAATAAAGTGATATACACTGTCTTCAAATATCTTACACTACAAGAGAAAATATGTATTAAATCTCCTAGGACAAATTAAAAAGAGGCATATGAATTATTTGCAATGTCAGTAACAAAAAGAATCATTGGTATTGAAGTTTTTTTATGATGAAATTTTGCCCAAAGTAACTTTCACTATTTAATAATTTGGTACTATTTGGGGCTCCTAGCAAAAAACTTGCCAATTCTTATACATAACATTCAAACCATTTACTTCATTTCATAAGCAAACTACATAAAAATTTGAAGATATTAGGAGTCAAATTGATAAAATAGTATCAACGGCAAAAAAAAAAAAAAAAAAAAAAAAAAAACCCTCAAAATAATGTATTGATATAAGATAAAGATGTGAGAGAAAAAAAATCTTGTGTTTAAAAAGAACTACCTAAAGTTTGAAGCAGTATGTTTTCATAGGCCACTGCTTCGTTGAGCTTATATGTGTAATCCTAAAAAGATAAAATATACATTAGTAAAAATCCACACAAGGTGAGAAAACAAAGTATTATACTCAAAAATAAAATATACTTAACTATTTTACCTTTTTTAAAAAATAAATAAACACACTGCCAATGGGCAACAACTACAGGGAATAACTGAAAACTGCCCTTTCCCATTGACAATGTATTGTGAAGAAAAGTATACACATTTAATTAATTTATTTACAGAGAGCCTCCTTTGTTTTACAGCTTGTTATATACATATTTCAGGAAAGAAAGAATCCGAGACAAAGTATTATTATTGTCTCAATTAATTTGGTACTAAGTTTAAAGATAAAAATTTACTAACACTAAATTTTTATAACTTACAAGATAAATGTTCTGTAAGTTTTTATACATATACAGTCAGACCCTGATAAACCATCACACCTCAAAATTAAGAAAATGTGATAGTTCATGCAGGGTAACAAGATATTACTCAAAACTGCCATTCATGTTTGTCAACAAAGGAAAAATATATCACCATCCGAATTAACAATATGGTTTTTACTTTAAGGGATTAACAGCTCAAAACATACGACAATTCATTTATGAGAAATATTACCTGAACTTATAATCCAAATTTCTAAATAAGAAATATTTCATGAACACTATTCTTAAAGCCATATTGGAATGCATTCAAAAGTTATAATACTTTATGAAAACCAAATCTATTATGTTAGTACAATATAAATAAATATCAATTATAAAAACAGGCCCAATGTTCCCTTGAAGTCTAAAATCTTAATATACTGTAATTGCAACATATTATTACAGTTCTTTGCCAATAAAATAGGAATGGATTGCTAATTTGAACAGTCAAAAAAGTGCACCATTCCATTATATTTAATTTGGAAAAATAATTCCCATTAGCAGATTAAATATTTTAAACAGTCAAAATAAACTTAAAATATTATACTTAATAATTTTTTTAATTAAAAATCTGACACATAGAAAAAATTTAATGTTGATTTTAGAAAAATAACGTACATTCACAGAACTAATAAATTAAGCAGTTGAAATAACATTGCAAAAGGTGCTGGGATTCGCAGATCATGAAACAACAGAATTTCATATAAATCTTTTGCTATTCTAGTGCTACATTTTGTTCTATTTATTCTTTTTAGCGAAGAGGCTTCCTTTTTAACATACATTCAGCAGTAAAATATTTTTATATACAGTAGCAAAAATATTTTTAAATTATGGCTTGACAACAAACATTCCCTTCCTCCAAATTCGTAACTTCACAAATGGATGCTGAACACATTTAAAACAGCAGGAAATTGCTAAAATTGTTGGGGTGCTAAATCTTAAATTCATGAATCCTTCCAATTATGAAGCAAATATTTTATCCCATACAGTCGTATTACTTGCCTGATTATTAAAAACTATGCATTAATAAGAGTGTTGAGAATAAGTTCGCATTTTGAATACAATCCACATATTTCCAACATAATAGGAACAAAGCAGGTCTAGAAATTGAATTTGAGAAGAAAAAAAAGTACTTTTAAATAAAAAAATTAAATAAAATGCAACATATAATTTTCGGCACTTCAAGCACTAAAATTGGAACTAAATCAGCTACAAGATTAGGCTAATATCAAAACAACCAAAAAATAAATCAAGACACTCCAAACTGACTGGATGTGTCAATAATTCCCTATTCATTTCTTGGAGATAATCAAATACTATCAAAAGAGAATGATGATCCATTGACAGTTTAAAAGGATCTGACTGTATAAAAGAGGGATTAAACAAAACTAATTTGAGGCTCTATTTCAATTAAATTATTTATGTGACGAATTTCAGAGTATAATAGTTTGTAATCCCACAGGAAAGATATAAGAAAATGTAAATTAAAAAAAAACTTTAATTCATCCTAGTATATTTTTTAGATAATTAAATTTATTTTAACCTTTTTTTAAACTACTGGATTAAGTTTAAATTTTGAACATTTTAAAAAATTATTGAAATTTAAAAACTGAAAATGTAAATTATTATAACCGGAATTTAAGCGATATATTAAATTTTGGATATACATAAAATGAACATCTCACCGAAAAAAGGCGTTTATTAACCTAATACTGGAAACATCTTGGGATTAGAATGATAAATTATGTTAATTTATCCAGCTAAATCCCCAAAAATAAATTTGAGAGTAGGAAGAAAATCGCACATTTTAACCTGCAGTAATAAGAAATATAAATTAATCGCATGCATTACATATTTACATGTACATATCGATAGCAATAAAACAGCGACACTCAGAATAAGTGTGCATGCATAAAAAAGGCTTCTGATAATACATTTAACCCTTTGCAGTCTGTTTGATACGCTCTAACACTAATGAAGACTCATTTCAGATAAAAGAAAAACTGAGTGAATGGTAAATATTATTTACAGCAACCAAAATAACACGCAACAAAATAAATGCGCAATAAACGAAAAGTAAACCAAACAAAAAGGGGCTAAATCTCATTAGCCAAACATTTTACAAATAATTACTGTTACACTTGAATGATTCAGTAGATAAGCAAAAAAATAGTTCATTATTTAAGCGAATCCCTCTGTACAAAACTAATAATATATGCAACCCTTTGACACTCACATTAATAATTCTGTTTTGTACTAACAAGATTATTAATGTGGACTGCAAAGGGTTAAAGAACACAGATAAGAATGAGAGAAGAAAAGGTTAACAGGAAATAACTGACACAGTTACATATTCCATTAGAATCGGCAATTGACTCATTAAATTTTATTATCCAAACAAAATCACATGCTCAATTAAGAAAATCATTTCTTATAAGCAGCAACTAAATTATTGGAATTGGATATGACAAAAATTCCGTATATATCTATTATCAGTGTGATTTTAAGAATGTGTTTACTGTAAACCCATTGTTCAATTCAGTTTTATAGCAAACATTTTTTAAATAGTAAAACATAGGGGTTTAGCAATATTAAATAATTTCAACTTCAAATCAATTTATATTGATAATAATATAAATTAATATTGGCAATCAATTATCTTACCATAATATTTTAATCAATTAACTGATAATATGGAATTTTTTTTAATACATTTTACATTCATGCACACAAAAAAAGTTAAAGCAGATATTAAGAATAAAGGATGTACATCTCCATTTCAAAACCTTCTAAAGCATTTTTTAAAGTCTGAACTTAAAATGGTTAAAGTGTAGCACGGTGTGCCCCCGAGTTTATCGCCAATATGGCAACCCAACGGAACTTTCTTACAGTAACCCTAATTCTGTTTTGTTTACTAGTTTTTACAATAGTTGAGTTGTTTAGGAACTACAACTGTTTTATAATAAATTTAATATTTAAAATATCGATTTCAGATTATTTAAATTTTGCTTATTCTTTTAATTTAAAATTTATTATACAAAGAAAGTTTAGAATAAAATTAATATTAATTAAAATAACATTTATTCCATTTTTTGTGTAATATTTACAAAAAAAAATTCGTTTTCACACTTTTAATTACCACTATGCGAATTCGCAAATCGTCTGCGTTTTCGTATTAAAAGAAGTCTGCCATGGAATTATTCGCAGTTCTCGTAATTCTTTTGGTGCTCCAACGTTTGGTTCGTTCGAAATATTATGTCTGCAATCGCACAGGAGTGGATATTTGGTAGTTGGGATGTTGGGCACTATTTCGAACCTGCTGAATGGATGAAGAGTGATTGGAATATTTTTTTAATGAGTTGATGAGGCTTGGAAAGAATGCTTTGAGTGTTATGTGTTTATGAAAAGATTAAATAAAGCAAGTAAGTACATTAAATATTAAAAATTTTGTATAATATTCGTTCCTATAACATCATTTATTCTTTCTTGTAATATTATTATGCACTATTCTTTAATACACACCGTCCATCTGTTCAATTTGCTAGCGAAGCTACTGCATTCCCGCTCCGTATGAAAGCGAAGCCCTAGGATGTTTTTTTTAAAGTTAAAATATTCTGCCCGGTGCCTTCTACAGATGTCTTCGGCATCTGTAGAAGGCACCGGGCAGTATTAAACAAATAATTATAATTTGTTAAACATTCTAAATAAAAAAGCGGCAAATGGCAACCGTAACTGTTCCGCGGAATAGTTTGTTTATTTTGTCCGCCATCTTGGTTGGCGACTTGGCATCCTTGGCGCAGCAAGGGGCACACTATTCTACACTTTTACCCTTAAAATGCATATTAAGATAATATCTTATATACGAAACTAAAACTAAATCAAATATACTAGATAGCAGTCTACAGCCATAATAAAGCAAAAATAATGAATAAAAACTGTTAATTATTTTAAATCAGAAAAATGAGGTAAAGAGATAAATGCTAATCTTAACCATACTATTTAAGCAGGTAAATAATATATATTTAAGCTGAAGTTTAACTTGCACTCTGATCACCAATA
Source organism: Argiope trifasciata (assembly GCA_026543055.1). Taxonomy (NCBI): domain Eukaryota; kingdom Metazoa; phylum Arthropoda; class Arachnida; order Araneae; family Araneidae; genus Argiope; species Argiope trifasciata. Next base: position 61,368 of record JAPMOQ010015163.1, on the reverse strand, counting down.
AAAGATTTCATTAATTAAATTAAATCAAAGATTTTTCTATCACAGTTCATTACACAAACCTTTTCATTTATATTATTAAAGCAATTTGGAATAACAAATAAGACTTTCACATATACAAGTCCATACAAAGAAAATTTTTTTATAATATAAACTTCCTCATTAAGCTCAATTAAATATAAAATTACTTTTAAAACATTAATTCACAGATCAGATCTAAATATAATACGGAAGTTTACTGGATATAATAATTGATCCAAACAAATCAGCTTTATTAATAACAACGGTACTTTTCCATTATATCAACGCAGCCAAAAAAATCGCCAATAACGATGCAACCAATGCCAAATGGAATATGGCCACCGGTAACTTGCCGATACATTTTTAAAGAAAGTCGCGCCATTTTGTCACCTGCCCCAAAACAGCAACTGTATGTTGCCGCCAAAAAGTCTGCTTGGCGAGATTTGTGCCAGAATAATGAAAAAGTACCATAACAACCAATGTTACTTTCTTTTTAAGTTCTTATTGAAGTTAAATGAATAAAGTTTAACCTCAGAATTTAGCCTAGAAACAATTACCCCTTTTGTGAGAGGAAGAGAAATAATATTCGTTAATAATAAATGAAAAAACTAAAAATTAATGGCCACTGACAGACAATTTAAACAAAATTTTACACAGAATTAGCTAACTACATTGCATGGACCAGGTTAAGAGATTAATTATATGAATACATTCCCTTACAAAATATGACAAACTATCTTTTTTGTTTATAAAAAGTATAAATTGTTTGTCTCACCATCATAAAAATTGTAAAGACTAAATATTCCATGCTTACTGTTTGGTTTTATATATTTTCTATTTACCTTTCTATCTGCTTTCTAATGAATAATACAATCACTAATTTTTAGTGATGAAAATTATGAACTAATTTGAAATATTTGTTTAAAAAATATCAAATATTTTTTTATAATCATTAAAATAGGCATACCAAAGATATATTTCTAACACGAGAACAAGCATAAATAATAAAAATATATTTATTAAAACAAAAATAAGAAATGCATTTAAGCAGTTTTGAAAACTATCCACCATTAACGCATTTTGCAAACTACAACACTGAACTGATTGCCAAAAATGTTTCGACCAAAATTAATTTAAAAATCAATACACTCCTCACCTTAAAACCAGATAAATTGAAAATTACAATTTGTTATTTAAAGTAATAAACAATGTGAAAAATGAATTTAGATTTCTTACCTCACTCCTAGTATCTAATTGTGGATTTTCTTTATGTAAACAAGCATGTGCCATCTTTATGACATGCTCGAGCTTACGAGGTTGTTCTTCAACTTTTGCAGCCAGAAATAAAGATGCAATGGACAATTTCTAAAAAAGAAAACAGTTAACAATTTTTTAAAAAATAAACAGAGAAAGACTTCTTTTTTACAAAGCAGTAGGTATATAAAAATCATATATACATTCAAACTATTTATTTATTCAGATATATTTATATCATCAAGTGAATAATTATTTAAGAATAAAACAAAAGTCAACTCTACTATTTCCAAGGACTACTATTCAAAAAATTAAATAGGTAATGTTAAATAATTAGATATGTTTGTTTATATATTAAAATTTATAAAAAAGAAATGTAAATAAATTAAGAAAAACAATATATAAAAAATTAATTCAAGATCTAAAATACCACGGACTATATAAGACAAAAAAGCAAGGCAAAATATAAAATTAGGCCCAATATCTCACAAAATACATCTACAATGGTATCTAATGTCCGAAAAATTCAACTTTAATGAGTGGACATTACTTTTAAATTGGACCAAATGTTAACCCCTTAAATGGTCATAAAAGTGCCATTTTTTTTATTCAAGAAAATTATATAAAACTGAGTGTATAGTTTATAATAAATTAGCCATCTCTAAAAATATTGCAAATAGTCTAGGGTAGCCTTCTGGTGTATATATTGAGTAATAAACATGATTCTGGGCAAAAGAAATAGATTGTTTTAATATTTTTGGCACATTACTTTTGAATACGCCAGCCCGGAAATATCACAGGCATGAGAAATAGTGGTAGATATTTCCCCCCGTCCTTTTCAGGAGAGCGAGAAGGAAGGGGTTAATGACTTATAAAATTATATTTCTATTTAAATATATTTTTTAAAAAAACTTTTAGAAAGTAAAATGCATGAAAAATAGTTTTTGAAAATTCCCCAAATATAAACTTTAATGACATTCAGGGATTAAAGAGCCCATGATTATTTTCACTAAACAAATCTTTCAATTCAAAAACTTCCATTAAGTAACTTAATCTTTGTAAGCAATCAAAGTTTTACTATTTTAAAACTTTTTTCCCCTATAGCATTATTTCTTTTTTGTCTTACATTTTCACAAAATTGGGTGAAAAAATTTAAGAACATATAAATATGACTTTATAATTGAGTAAAAAACTATCATTAAAAACTAAACTTTCTTAAACAAAAACAATTGAAAAGTACTTACGTTTCTATGGACTTCCGTAAAAGAATGAAAAACATAAAATCTTTGCATGTACATAATAGCTGTATTGATACAAAGTTGAGACCTGTAATTTCTGTTAAGAAAATTTATGGAAAACAGTGAAATAATGGATGAGTTTCCTTTCAAATTGTCTTTTAAAGAATATTTTTCGATATTTTTACAAACTCTTTACTAGGTAAGATATATGCTTAGTCTAAACATAGCTACTTAAATTTAGTATGTTAATTTATTAAAACTAAAAAAGAAAATACATATTTTTTGCCACTCTTTTCATAACAATGAGAAACTTATCAAATAATTACAAAAAAAGCAAAAAATAATTAAAGCAAAAATTAATAATGATTACAAATATCATCCTTGGCAATTTATTACATATAAAATATTAATTTAGTAAACATGCCATATTCTTTAATTTAGTTATTTACCTAATTTAATAAAGACTTAGCTCGAATCTAACAAAATTTAAAAAGCAAAAAACAATACAATAATAATAAATGAATAACTTTCATTGAAATAAAAAGCAGTAATTGGCATTCCTGGTAATAAATATTTATTATAAATAGATTAAAATTTAACATAATTGCTAGAACAGGCTCTGCTTAAAGCGTGGTAGATTTTTAACTGTATTATAAATGAGAAATTCATTGAAGAAAGATATATATAAGAAAAATATTTAAATTTAAAAAGTCTTTTAGGTAAAATTTTTTCAAAAATTTAAAATTGCAGAAAGTCCGAATTTTTAACAAAAGCTCCCAGCATAAAGAAAAATATTATATAAATTACTAATTCATTTAATCGAATGAAAAAAAGCAATAAAATGTATTTTATATTTAAAAATTTTGAAACAGACCAAAAGGAAACATTGCTATAACTTAAATTAGTTAGATCTGCAAAAATTACAATATTTTGGATGTATTTGGAACCAGCACTGTGCAAAAAATATGACAACTTGAGATATTTCAAAACATATTTAAAAAATTCGACAATCGTCTCTAATCATTTATAATTGTATCCGATGCAATTATTCTTATATATTTATTCTTAAATATTCAAAACAAATATTATATTTCTGTAGAGTTCTGAATGGATTTAAAATACAATCACCAGCAATAAATTATATTTTCAGAAAAATAATTTTGTCTACATAAGGGACAATAGTATCAATTGGACAAAATACATAAGAATACTTCAGGGCAAACATTCTTTAGTTATATTAAATTTAAAATTACAAAGGTTCATCATTAAGACTTGTTATTTACATTGAAAATTTCAAGATATAAATACTAATAAAAAATAATAAAAATGTGACCTATGCCACATATCCCAAATAATTAATACCTAAGTGTAAACTTTCTGAAGGTTATCTAAATAAGTTTGTTTACAATTTTTTAATAAGATTTTATATTTGTTTATTCATTAAGAAACATTGCAGATTCATTTAATACTGTTAAGATTTCCCTGTTAAGAAATAATACAATCAAGTAACATCTTACTACAACCCTTAGTGTCTTAAAACTGAAATATTTTGTTACTATTTTACAATTATCTCGATGTATAATATAATTTCAGAGAATAATTTTAATAAAATCAGTTTTACTATAACATTGGAATAATAATATTTGCAAGCATAAACTTTTATAGAAAATACATTCTAAAATTTAAGTGCATGCAATTTTTGGTAAACATTCCAATTCAAGTCACTAAGCCTAACGATGATCTAGATGATTAATCTCATTTCATATATAATTGAACATTCCAAGAAACATTTAAATGAAGTACGCTTATTTTAAAAAATAAATCAGTGTAATTGGTTCAATTCTATTAAATTAAAAAGTAACGATATCCATATAACGACAATCTGCATAACCCTAAAAAGAATGATGCAATAAAATGAGAATAAAAATATACATCACATAATAAAAAGGATACAATTGAAGTCGTTGTCCCATATCTTGAATAAAGTTAGCTGCTTGTTGTCTATATGAGAGTTCTCGAGCAGAATCCACATCGTGCTTTCTACTCGGGGTATTTTCCAATCTTTCTTTTGAAAAATACCATTTATTATCTTCAGCCATAATGTTAATGCTAATAATATTGTTTCACTTCGAAACAGTCGACGAAGTATCTTCACATTATCAAGCATAGAAGAAATGAATTTCAAAGTGAAAAATAAAAACAATAAACACCAAAATATATTTTTACACTTTATATTAATCCACGTGAATGAGATTTCACACATACATTTACACATATAGAACGTCCAACGTAAAAGAAAGAATTCTTCAAGGTGTGTAGTAAATTTTACTAACAAGCGGGGATGAAGAAAATAGCTTCATTGGCTATCGAGAATATGACGTCAAGTGGAATAAGTTGCCATATTTGGCGCTTAATTTCCCCTTCTTTTCGTTCCTCAAAGAAAAGCATCTGAAAAAATTTTCTAGAAATTTTATACGCATTAAAATTAGTTTTCGAAATCTGTTATAGAGACGTATGTCATACTGAGTTTTTAGCTACATAAAGTGAGCTTTTAATACCATTGAAATTTATGCGAATGATGAATCCAGAATTAATTTGTCTTAAAAATATTTCAAAGCTTCAAATTTGAGAATGAAAAGCTTTTTTAAATTAAATAAAAATAACTCAGAGTATTTATTTTTTTAAAATAGTTTTGAAGCTCTTAGACATGTGGATTTAAAATAATTTTTTAAATTCAAAAATAAGATATGCATTTAAACTTTATAAACGGGGTTTCATTTTTTGTATACGTTATATCCGGTCCCAACTATTAAAAAGAAATTATGTTTGGTTTAATATTTAACAGTTTGTTTAGTTTATTGATTTTCTCTTTTTCTGTTATGTTTATGTTAAAACCCGATAGCCTGGTAAATTCAGTGGAAAATTATACATTTATTTTTCAGCTTGAGTATAAAAATCACTTTTTAAAATTCCCCAGGCCAGCTTTTTTTTTTTTTTTTGTTTTGTTTTGTTTTGTTTAAACTTAATCTCACGTGCACAGAAATAAACAAACACATAGTTACGTCGTAGACAGATTTGGTCTTAACCTATATTTGGATATACTATTTAGAAATGTTACTTTCCGGTTCTTGTAATAAAATTATATACCTGTGCTATTAGTTTATATCAGTGTATTATAGAGTTATTGTGTTCTTGTGCACACCAATGGCCGAAAATATAAACTGCCATCAATGGACTAATCCAGAATCTAAGATTTTGATCTATTTGTTTCTGAAGTTTTGGTTCCAATGCGGCTTTCTGTATTTAACAAATTTAGATCATCGTGTTTTGAAATTATTAAATTCTGAAATAAATAAATAAAAATTAAAAAATAAAACGTAAATAAAGAAATGGAAAAAAAATGTGTGTTTTTAGACTTAAAAAGAGCAAAATATTTCTCTTTGTGCGTGTGCTGATAATGATAATGATTATTCCTTGTATTATAATTAAGTAAATAAAAATAAAAATGTAGAAATTTTCTAAAAAAAGAAGAAAAATGGAGAATGAAACCAAAATATGAAAAAAAAATCACTTTTCTTAAAGTAATCATAAAATGAGTTTATATAAAAGAAATACATTATATCTAATTTTAAGGAAGATGTTTGTCTATACTTCTTGTATACAGCCGAACACCACACCACTGTATACAACAAAAAAGTATAGAAATTTTTATTTTTATTTACTTAATTATTGATTTATTTATAATACAAGGAATAATCATTATAATTATGAGGAGATAAAAAGAGGGAGATTTTAGTCTTTTTAAGTCTAAAAAAAGGCGTTCTTTCCCCTTTCTTTATTTTCGTTTTATTTTTTAATTTTCATTTATTTATTTCAGAATTTAATAATTTCAAAACACTATGATCTAAATTTGTTAAATACAGAAAGCGGTATTGGCACCAAAACTTCAGATACAGATAGACCAAAGTGCTTAGTATAATTTCTGCCTATATACAAATTCTGGGCATAGTCAGATGTGATTTTTAACTTCTCATCAATCAAAAGCAGACAAAGAAATAAAAATAAATTTCTCGAATTTCTATATCCTAACATAATATTATTTTTATCTCAGTACGTTTATCTTCATATTATTTTTAAAGCTTATTATATAGCAGCGATGACGTGCACACACAAAAATATATTAAACATTATCACAACGCGCGTGTGAAAAATACAATTCAATATTTTAGTATGTAAACGCCATCACTAAAATATCGAATAGTATTTTTGTAAAGTGTTCTTTGACTTATTTTTAAAATTTTATAAAATAAGAAAAATAAAATATTTTTTAATCATAAAATTGTGGTTTTTTGTGTGTGTGTGGTGATAAGCTCTGACGTTATAGGAAGAAAAAAATATCCGAATTTTTTACCAATTTTTGTAACTATTGCTTATTTTGAATTAGTGCGTGAATTTAATTTTTAGAATTTATCAACATTTATGTAATAAACATTACGAATATCTACACGCAATATGCTACGAAATATTCACTACTAACGTGAATCTAGCATTTTTACTGAGCCCCTTGGAGAATTGATTAGCGATTAATCCGTAGTACATGCTTAATATTACATGGAAATCGAAATTGTGTTTTAAATACGTTTTTTACCAAACGATTGAAATAATAAAAAAAATGTCAATTTTGGCTTAAAATCTGACAGGTGCCCATACTATGGATGTTAAATTAATATACCGAATTTCATCCATTAAGTTTTCCCCGTTTAGTAGCTACCGCATTAACCAATATTCGAATATTTTAATATGTAAAAGCCATCACTAAAATATTGAATAGTATTTTTATAAAGTGTTCTTTAATTTACTTTTAAACTTTTATAAAATAAGAAAAATAAAATATTTTTTCATCATAAAATTGTGGTGTTTTGTGTGTGTGGGGTGATAAGCTCTGACGTTAATGGAAGAAAAAATTTCTAAATTTTTTTAACTGCTGCTTATTTTGAATTAGTGCGAGAATTTAATTTTTAGAATTTATCAACATTTATGTAATTCACATTACTAACATCTACACGCAATAGCTACGAAATATTCACTTCTAACGTGAATCTAGCATTTTTACTGAATCCTTGGAGAATTGATTGGCGATTAATTCGTGATATACGCTTAATAGTATACGGAAATCGAATTTGTGTTTTAAATACGTTTTTTCTCGAACGATTGAAATAAAAAATTGTCAATTGACAGATTTTAACAGAAATTGTCAGGCAGTCAGATTTTAACAATAAATGTTAAAATCTGTCAGGTGTCCACACTATCGATGTTAAATCAATATACCGAATTTTATCCATTAAGCTCTCTAAGTAGTCATCGCATTAACCTATATTCGAACAGTCTAATAGACAGTTTTCCTCTCTACAAATGTTGATGTAAATTTAACAGAAAACTACAAATTCCTAAATTTTAAGTAGTACCTCACTTAAAGTTGAAAAATTTTGAAAAAAAAAAAATTTTTTTTACAGAAAAAAGTACAGAATTAATCTGCTCCGAAAAATATTGGTTCTGGAGTGTAAACCTCTACCCACCAGAATTGTGCCTCCCTACAAGTGTCTATTTTTGGACAAGTTTTCACACTACAAAAGAACCACTTTGACTTGGAATTAGTAGAGATGTCCAGTTGCGCGGGATAATTTATTACCTACATGCCGGGGGGAGGGTCTTTCGAAATTCTCACCTGTTTGCCATCCATCCCCTTTCTACTTGACTGTAAAGAATGTTCGTGAAAAAGTACTGTCTTGTAGTTGATTTCTAAGACAGCTCCAAATACTAATATTGTTTAGAAAAACTAAGGAGTAGAACACTTTCTTTAAAATGATTAATATAATCTAATAAGTAATTTTTATTAGTAATCGGATCATAAATTTTTCATAACCTTTTTATACATTTTAATTATTGTGTTTAGAAAAATTATCATCATTCCCATAAAGCAATTAATCTTAACAGTAAAATGATTAATAAAATTTAATAATTTATTTTACTATTTTTTAAAGCCTACAGAAACACTCTTATGTTTTAAATACAAATAAAAATTATTTATTAATCATTTATTTCTAATTTCTGTTGAATCACTTATAAAATAAATAAAATTTGATGTGAATGAATTTTGTCTCATTATAATCTTTTAACATCTGAAATTGTATTTTTCAATTGAGAATTAATCGTAGAGTCACACCCCCCCGTATTTTTCATTAAAATAATTAAAGAGTTAAAATTATCATAATTAGAACAACTTTTGTTTTATTGTAGCTACTTTAATGTTTACTTATTTTTAAAGGTGATATTTTTCTATGAAAAAAATAATTTTTCGATTTCAAAGAGTATTTTTTATTATTGATTTTAATAAGTGTTTTATGATTTTAAAACTGAATTTCAAATCTTTGAGCCACTTCTCCCCCTCCCTATTTCTGAGATCATCATTTGATACACTATAGATTAAATATCGCTTTTTTACAGAAACAAAAAAATTAATTCAATTTCTTTTTTTCCCCTTAATTAAATCTAGTACAATCATTTCATAATTTTAAGTTAATTTATAAATATTCAAAACTTTATCTAAGAAATTTTTGTCAGGATCAAAATATTAATCAAATTAACATAAAATTGCGTTTTTATTGCTTTTCATTTATTCCTGCCATTTCACCATCAAAAGAAGAATTATTGCCTTCTGATTTTCGCAACGATCGATGCTAAGCGCACAAATTTGCGCTGACTCAGAATATTGGCGAAACACTTGGCGACTGACGTCATCCAAACCTCCGCATTGTTTTCACCCTTTCCGCCCTGTTTTTCTCACGAAGAATCAAAACCGATTCTGTCACTAATGTTTCTCATGAGAAGGATGTCACAAATACAAACTAAAATAGACCCTGTTGCCAAATGCAGGTCAATAAAGGAAGGAAACTTTTTCGAAATATCTAAAGCCTTGCACATTTTCGTAGCTTATAATAAAATAAACTTGCTCAAAAATGAGCGAATATATTTGTGTATATATCTTTGAACATTACAATTTTTTTCTTGTTATTAAATTTCTTATGACGAATACACGCAGGACATTATAATGGATTATGCTTTTAAGCTGTGATTATTTTTAAAAAAAGTAACAAAAACCTATGTAAAATACTTTGTCTAATTCTTTGTGAGAATGGAATTATTTGTTTATGTGTACCTCCTTTGAAGAAGGAGCGGAAGATGGATTACTATGTTGACAAAATTAATCAATTTTCTGACCCTTTTGAGATCTTTAAGAAGTTGGTCGTAAATTTTATAATACAGAATTCATAATATATGTACCTGTTTAATTTGAGGGTTATTAATTCAAAGAATAATGGTTGGGTTTTGTTAACTCAAGTGTCATATTTGGCTATATAATTTTAAAACAATTCAATATTAATTATAAACACATAAAATGTAAATAAGTAATAATAAAAAAAATTTCAGACAAAAGTTTTTAATATTTATCCACATTAATTTTATTTACTAAAAGAAAAGAAATTCAGCCAATATCCAAATACTATATTTCATAAATTATTGTTTTTAGAATATGACATTTCAATTTATAATTATAGAAGCATAAATTATCATTAAAAAAAGTAGGTTAATGCATATAGAGGATATTATAATATAAAATTTAATATTATAATTTTCAGTGAGGAATATTTGAAATTGACCATTAAAAATAATCTGTATATTCAACTTATTTGAAACGAGCTATTTAAAATACACGAACAGACACTTATATATTTGAAACCAAAAGCCTGTTTTAGTTAATCAGTTATCTAATTAGTCATTAATTCAATATAAATTTTTTGATAATCAAAACAGATAACAAGTAACATTAAAATACCACTTCTAAATTCTATGTTACTTTGAATATCAATATCCTTGTTATGTATTTTTTGTGGGTCTATTAATCACATTAATTTCTAAATCTGGAAGTCATAAAGGATTTTAAAATAAAATACAAGAATTTTATAAAAGAGTAGAATAATTGATGATTTTATTGCAAAATACAAACAAACCTAATTCCCAGAAATGCTTACAATTTTTTCTCTTCTCTTTCTTTCTGAGTATCTTTAAGCAAATGCATATATTCTGCATGGTAGATTAATGAGACATTTATACATCTTTTATGGAGGAAAATATATCCTGGAACAATTACAGTTAAAGAATAATTGAAAGTTTGATATTTTCTTTACAGTATTTACAATATTTATTAAATAAAAGGATTCTTAGACTTAAAAAATATATATATAATTTCCCACTTATACTATTTTATTTGTTGGACACATTCGAGATTCAACTAATTTTCAAAAACATCTAAAATTATGATTTACAACATTACCTTTCATTATTGTAATGAAAGTCATATATCTCTGTCTAATCATATGTTTAAATCTTGTGCTTTTCTATTGTTAAAATAATTTCTAAAATATATACTTTAATAATACTTCTTTTAGTCAAGTCAGTATTTAAAGAATGAAAAAGTAGCAAGAATTTACAAGAATAATGTATATTGTTTTTTCCCACCTCAACAAGATCTTGAACATAAGATGATTTTTACATTTTAATGAGATTTGTTAATTATGAATGTGATCATGAATTCTTCTGATAGAAACCATAGAAATTCAGGCAATCAGTATATTAAGTTATATATTTTATTTCAAAAATGATAATTTTCTGCATTTAAAAAAGTGTTATGAAATTCTGTTATACATTTATACTTTATAATTAAGTTTTTACTTAATTATAAAGCATAAATCAAATTATTTTCACTTAAGTATACTACTTTTTTATACAATTTTATATACAATATTTTATTATATAATTTCACTTAACTTAGGAATAAGTTAAGTTATGCACTCTATGATTTTAAATAATGCAATTACTTAAATAAACATAATAATAACATGCAAAAAGCTCTTAACCCTCCCCCCCCAAAAAAAAAAACACATTATGGTTAAATGATTTACAATTTTTTCAGGCATAATGATGGGTTTTTTTCTGCCCAAGTGCATGTTTCCATGGCCACAGATAGTTTTTCAATATAAGAATATTTCAATTGCGATGTATTTTGAACATAAATAATTGTATTTATACTTAAAAGTATAATAACTTTTATACTTTTTGGGCATATTTAGCTTAGAACTTCATTAAACTTGGTTATTTTGGAGTTAAAAGACCTATAATAGATATCTAGTTAACCATTTATGTATTAGATTAACATAATAAATTAAAATGTATAGTTTTAATATGTTAATAAATTAAAATAACTGGATTTAAACCACAGCATATTTAAAACAAATATAAATCATTAAATCTTTTGGAAATTTTGATTTCATACTTTTTATAAAATAAAATTGATAAAATTATATATGAACATTAATTTCTGTAAAAATAATATTCAGTATATTGTCTTTTTGCTTATGCATTGCAGTTCAGTTTAAATACTAATATATTTCTCAGTCTGTTTTTTTTTTTTTAATATTTTTTGTAGCAATAAATGACAAAAGATGCATAGCTAAATTAGAATTGTCAGATATAACTGAAGTAACATAAAGACATATTTTAGCAGATGCTTAAACGAGAAATAAATACGGGATATAAAATGGATCATAATAATTGTAGTTTTTTTTATAAAGGATAGAATCCATGGACCATTGATAGAAAGTTAATTAAAGCTCTTAAAAAGCATACTATAGATGAAGAATAACTAACATAAATTTATATATTTTCTGAAGCCATTACTATGTTTTTGCAAAAGTACATTTTTTTAAAAAAAATTTCATGAAAAAGGTATTTTTTTAGTCTAGCTAAAAAAGCTTTGTTCCTGAGTAAAACGTAATTTCCTCCCACCAAAATTTATCATTCTTTATAATAACAATAAATCAAAATCAGTAAACATTTAAGGTACACTTTAATAGTATTGAAATCATATGGATGTTATACTTTAGATTCAAAATTTGTAATAATTATGAATTAACACATCAATAAAACATTTCAAAGAAATAAATATTTGTTAAAAAAGACATTAACATTCTTTAAAAAAAAAAGAATAGCATTTATCGACAAGAGAAAAACATTAAAACAATTTATGAATGTTTTTGATCTACCGGAATTCACTTTGGTAATGATATCAAATATTCCTTGCCAAGAGTATACAATTTATTCTTTAACTATTAATGACGAAAAATTGCTTATAGTTAAAAGATTTTTTGGATGTGCTCAACAAGTTAAGGTATACAGCTTAGAAGTCTTAAAATTTATTTTTCAAGGCATCATGGATTTTGCATATGCAAAAAACCACAAAATAATAAATTTAATTCTTTTCCCTAGAATGAAATGACTCAATAAATAACATGTAATTTAATAAAATTTCACAAATAAAGTTGTTAAGCCTTTATATTAACCTTTCTACTTAAATATACACAGATAAATGATAATACAGTCATTTGCTGCAGACACTAATTATCATATCACTGTTTCGCCCTCCAAGAATTAATTTTGACATCCATCTGATTTTCATACAAACAGCAATGACCCTTCCAAATAATTGTGATTAACAAATTCTGTACAATTATTGATACCCACATGAAGTCAAACTAACTCATACATGAAAAATTTTGATTAAAACTGAATTACGTGATTAGTAATTTCCTGAAATAATATAACGTTAGTCTCCAACAATCCATGTCTTCACTTATCATATTAAAAAAAAAAATCCAGATTAAATTATCACTATTCGATTATGATCATTGAAGCAAAGACTGCTGTCGATTACCAGTGCCACTTGCAAAAAGTAAATACGGAAGGTTTTTTTTTTTTTTTTTTTTTTGAAATTGAATATATCTTTTTGGGATAATTGAAACATGATAAAAAAAAACTGATAATTAGAAAGTATATCTTTTAGAAATTTTCAAGATAAAAGCTACGTATAATAAAACAGAGATAATAAAAGAGTCGCAAAGAAAAGAAAATATCAAATACAACTTTAATCTAATATCAGGAAAAGACCAAATATATATTATTCTGTGTTGTTGATATTTAAAAAAATTGTAAATCAACCAAATTACATACCTTTATTTGAAAATAAGTAGCAAAAAAAATATATATATATAACAGAAATAAGATTCGAAAGTCTCTAACTGTAACCGTTTTGACAAAACAAGTATTTTAAAAAACTGAGAGAGCAGAATTTTTGAAATAAATTTATTATTACGTTGGTGAGTTCATAATTTAAATTTGTTTAAAAACAAATTTACTAATGTCGACATTTAGTTTTCTATCATTCAAGCGATGTAAACTTAATTAAATCTCTGAATATTATATATTTAACCTCTTCTGTATATATATTATTTCGTTTATCTCGGAAACGTCTGGTATAAGTGTCTTTCTTGAAAAAGCATGATTTTGCGTACACATTTAAAAAAGTCATTGCTAACTATTTAATTATTACTAACTAAGTTTATGCCCCTACGGAAGACAAAAAGTGTTGTCTAGGGATCATAATAACATTGCTCATGTTTGTGTTATGGGCCTTGATTCGAGTCACGCTTTTTGCTATATTTTTTAGTAATCATTTATCTATACTTATAATAAAGTTCAATGTGTGTGTGTATGTGTGTTGGCTCTGTACAAGCCAGACCGTTGCACATACAGTTACCAAATTTGGTACATGTTCTTGGAGGGCGGGAATGTGAACCTCGGAACACCTTTTTCGAATATTTAATTAGAATTTGAAAATAAAAAATTAAGCGAAACTTCGTTTTTCCGCTATAACTTCCGAAAATATAATCGCACAAAGATGATGATTTTTACATTAAATTAAAAATAAAAAAAATTAGCTTTCTAATGGTATCAGTATTTCAATATATAACTTAAGCTTCTATTTTTAACGAATTTTTAAAGAGATATTTTAACTATATTTTTCAACTATATATTACAGACAAAACAATAAAATTTAATCTGCACGAGCATGTTACGAGTGAAAAAGAAAAAAATTATCTTTTATCAAGATGTTGCCATCAGATTGACAAAAATTCAAAATAAAAAATAAATAATAATTGCAAATTAAACGCATAAAAATGTAATTTTCAGCACAAGTCTGCATGAAATGAAATAAATATGAAATATGTTTTTTTCTAAAAAGAAACTTTAAAGGAAATTTTTGGTGATTTTTACAATATTATTAATTAAATAAATCAGCTTTATTTAAGACAAACTTGGTTTAAAATGTATATTTTTTTTCAATTCAAGGCCTAAAAGCTAATTTGCAAAGCTTTAATAATAGGAATGCTATAAAAAGAGTCTAAATGAAGTAAACAACTACATAGTACGTAACATGAGTCGATAAATTTAAAAAAAAAATGAAGAATGTTTAGTTTTTAAATAAAAAGAGATAAACTTCAATCAATTCAGTCTCTAAAACTGACTGATTTATGTCTATTTGAAAATCACTATTCAATAAAAACTTGTAATTTTAAAGCACTTCATCGACAGTTCCAAAGATCTGACTATCCTAAGAATGAATATGGGGAATGTTCCAAACACTTCTATTGAAAATTTCATAAGTCAATTTCATAAGAAGGTAGAAACCTTTATTTATTTATTTGAAAGTTGAAATGTCAAGAATATTTCGTAGAATATGACTCCTTATAACTAAAAGATTCATAAAATTTATTCAATAATTTTTCAAATTATATTTATAGACCAAAATAAAATAAGATATTATTATTCGCATCATTTAAATATTTTTGAAAGTGAAACTTAAACTTGAATTTTATGATGAATATAAGTAATTTTAATTGAATAATTCTTGAAATATTACATAAATTATTGAAACTATTCACTAGTACGCTTAATGATTCTCTTTGACTAATTTAAAGAAATGCTTGGTTTCGGTAATAAAGTGCTTTCATATCAATATGCAGCTTAATCATTTCCACTTTAAATTAAAGTTGAAAATTTGCGACAGCTGACAGATAATCAGAGATATACGTAGTACGTTACGAGCTTAAGGCCTTTATAATTGCAAGAGTGAATTATATGACTATTAAAATTTGAATCTTAAAAATATTTTGATGAAGTACATATTAAAAGAAAAGTCATATAAAGTATTTAATTGACAATGACGTCACATAAAGCATTTATGTGACAATGACGTTGAAGTATCTTACTCATAATTTTAAACAGCAGTAAAATTGGCTAACCAGCTGATCGCCAAAGGCTGCTAGTATTTAATATTTTTGCTTTCTTACCTTATCTATATCTCTTGAAAAAGCAGGATTTTATGCACGCACACGATATATATATATATATATATATATATACACGTGTGTGTGTGTAAAGATTTAAAATTTCGGAAGTAGATTACAGTTCGAAGACATTGAAGAGACTTTTCATTTTTAAGTCCGCTTTATTCTTCCTCCGGTGGCTGGTAGGCATTTTTAAAAGTGGCACAGACAAGAAGTAGTGGCAAAAAAAAGACAGATTTCAATTTTCCCTCGATTTATATAGAATATTTTGATAGGGAAAATATTGTTTGCAATGTTAATATATTATAGAGGTTCGCATAGGGATTTCTGATACGCGTCGATCACATGATAGGGAAAACAAGGGACATTTCTAAATAAGTATTGGTTAAGTCAGCAATTTTCATGCAGCATAGGAACAGCTTCTCTTGAATTAATAAAGTAGATAAAGTGGAATCGGATCAGGAAATAAGAAGATATTTTTAGAATGAAGTTATTATGGACTAAATTAAGATAAAAGTTTAGAAAGTGATTTGGAATTAAATTAGATGTAAAAATATCACTACACACACAACACAAAACCAACTATTAGAGCATTTTTCTATTTACTCTCACGCTGGCAATCTGATATAGTGCCATCGTGATTCAATACAGATTTCTATGAGTGGTTTCGAAAATAACAGTAATCTATATAAATAAAAATGAATGTTTGTAATGTCTCATGCGCTGCCGTACCGCTCATCCGATTTCAACAAAACTTTGACTACTCATTGCTTGCAGTTACCGGATGATTATAGGCATAATTAAGTTATCTAATATGTATTCTATATAAATAAAAAGGAATATTTGTCTATTTGTCTCATTCCCACCAATATCCCTTTTGATATTAAGTGACTTCAGCTCCCCATTCGAACTTGCATTCTCAATGATCATTAATAAGGCACAAGGTCAATGACATCAAGTGTGAGTACTGAACATAAAAAAACCATGTTTTTTATATAAGCAGTCGTATGTCGGATGCTTACGAGTCGGACAGCTAATAAATTTAATTGTTTCTGCTGAAGTTTTCTCTAAAGTCTTGAATAAAGTAAAAATATAAAATAGAATAAATATTATTTACGCTTCTCCTTTATACATCATTCAATTTCAATGGATGTTTTCATTTCTAATACGAAAATAAATATTATTCTTTCTATCATTCCTAATTAAACAAGGCAGTTATTTTGAATTTCGAACGATAATTCAAAAATTAATTTTTTTCTGTGGCAACAACGCGCCGGATACCAGCTAGTGATACATAAAATAAAATTAATACTGTAATATAGGAGACTATTTTGAATAGCATGTTAAATTTAGTGTCACCATGATTCTTTATTTTTATTATTATTTAAATGACCAGTTCGTATGTAAGTAAGACAAAAATAGTCATATATGTGTGATTTGTATCTAAATATCTTTTCCAGAAAAAGAAAAAAAAAATGCCCCACACTTTTACATAAAAAAAGAAAAAGTCGAAAAAAAGTCGAGCTAAGCTTTTTTTTTTTTTTTTTTTTTTTTAACTATATGTTGTATAAAAGGTTTGTGAATAGATAGATATAGATAAGGCATTTGTGTAAAATTTTCTTTTCAGAAACTGGAAAATTGATACATTCAGCTTTTTGTATATATATATATATATATATATATATATTAAAAACCCTAAATTGTAAGTATAAATATTAAAAATGTTTGCTCTAAAAATGGATTTATTGAATTAATAATGAAGATATTGTAAAAGTACCATAAAACAAAATGTCTTGCATTTATTTTTTAGAAAATATTATATTTCTTATTTACTTTATTTCATACAAACAGGTGACGAAAATTACATTTTTATAGATTTAATTTCCACAAATGACTAACTTATTTTCTAAACAGATCTTTTATCGACGACATGGCAACACGTTGTAAAAGCTAATTCTTTCCCATGCACGCGGAACGCATTCGTAAAGAAAAATTTTTCGAAAAATATGATTAAAATTTTTAAAAAATTCATTAAAAATAGAAATTTATAGGCTAAAACATTGATATCGTTAAAAGAATAGTTTTTTGAACGTGTTGGAACGTTTTTAGACATGAAAATCAAGTTTGTGAGATAATATTTTCGAAAACTATTCAAAAAAAAAAAAAATCAAAATTTCGTTTAGTTAGTAAATAATTAAATTTCCAATTAAAAATTCAAAAAAATTGCTCTGATGGCACAATCTTGATCTCCAAGGTATGTATATGCAAATTTGGTAGCTCTAGGTCAAGCGATCTGGTCTGTAGAGTACTAATACACACACTGAGCTTTATTGCAAGTATAGATATAAATTTATTTGTATAGGGAAAGTAAAAATTTAGAATAGCCATCTCTTCCTTCTTATTGGTGAACACGCCTCCACCTTGTGTTTTGTAATTATTGGCGATTAATGGCACCCATACATCGAATTTGTTTTTTAGACTAGTTTTCCCTTAACCATTTGAAACTGAGATTTGATACAAAACCACAGTTATAGCTGCAAAATCACCAACATGATTTGATATATTTTTTGCCATTTCATTCTTGAGCTTCGGCGTTTTCACTTACTATAAGTACAGACCGACAGATAGTCAATCCCTTATTGGAGTTGGCTCAAATTTAGATAAGTGTCTACACTATAGATATTAAATCTGTGTACAGAATATTATCTATTTAGTTTTCTTCATTTTGTAGCTATTGCATTACAAAATGAAGACAACAGCTCGTACAGCCGAATACATTGATTTAGTCTCAAAGGATTTTGCTCAAAATTTAATTGAAATCTGCAAATTTAGTCTCAATATAGGGAACGACATTTCATCAGTCTAGGCCAAAACGCTCTAGAGTTATCTTTGTCACATACAGACAGACATTTTCAATAAAAAATATTTTACGAAATCAAGGTGGTATAAAATCTGAAGATTCGTCAAAATCTCGAGTTCGAATTTTTTGAAGATTACCATATTTTCTCTGCACTTCGAATGCGAGAAAAAAAAAACCTGTATAATACAACCGATTAAATAAAATGCAAAAATTAACATACGTAAAAGAAATTGGAGGAAATTTCTTTCAAATTTAATTTAATTAAAGCATAAATTAAAGCAAGGAAATTTAATTAAAGCATATTTATATAAATAGAAAATAAAGGGCAAAAAAGTAAAATAAGAGTTCTTCTAGATACAAATAGAGGAATAAAAAGAATGAAATTCATTTTACGTTTTCAAAATATAATAAATATATTTTTTCTCTTTCGATCTAATAAATATATTTTTTAAACATTTGATACATCAGGTACAATTGCTATTTCAAGAAGAAAAGAATCAATAAGCATATGAAAGTTAAATTATTCATTTTACAAAATCTTTTGCAACCTTCGACACAACTGCTTTAAAATTTCTTACATCAGACCTAATTCCTTCTTCTAAAGGAAAATAACAATAATCAGTGAAAGAAGAGGAAATTTCATTTCACATTTACAAAATCTCTTGGGATTTTCACCACGATTTCTTTAACATTTGGTACACCAGGCACAATCACTTCTTCAGGAACCGAAGGCATCTCTGTTAAAGTAAGCACTGGAGAATTCTATAGAAAGGAAATAAAATATTTATCACCAACATCTGATATATTTGGCGTTGATCGAGATTAAAACTATTTCGTTTCTAATATTTATAAGGCAAAAAATATCTATATAAATAAAAATGAATGTTTGTCTGTATGTCTCTTATGCGCTGCCGAACTACTCATCCGATTCCGATAGAGCATGGAATGCTTTATCGGAATGCTTGAATCTATCTTCTGAAATTGTAGCAATCCTAAAGCAATCTCTTCTTACGCATGCGCTTCCTACTTGTCGTCTTATAATTGGTTGAGTGTAAACTGACATAAATATAATTAATAATTTTTCTCGTATAAATTGTTAAACATCTGCTTTCAAATTTTCCTTTCAGTGTTTTAGTGTGTTCTAACAACAGTTCTGAGTTTATAATTTTGTCCTTCAATAAAAAAATATATTGTTGCCAATATTAATCATTTAGTTTTTTTTTAAGTAATAAAAAACGTTTTCAAAATATTAGAAGAATTAGCAAATATCAAAAACTAATGGTAAAGTAAAGATAAAAGCAATGGAATTTCTATAAATTTCCTTATTTCAAAATCGTCTGTGTCTATACAAGTCTCTATTAAATTTAAAATATAATTATTATAGGAAATTGTATGAAATTAATGTCATTAAATTGTTTTTTAGTGAAATTTTGAATTTTAAGATATGGGATAATTTACTCCGGAGTTCCTGTGGAAAAATGATAAACACTGATTTCTATTTAATTAAAAATTTCATTAATTTTAGCATTTTGAAAGAATTTTGAATGAATTTGAGTATGACAATATTCTGCTTCTCATCTTAATGAACAAAGAAATGACTGAATTCGGTAGACGGTCAGTCGGTGATCAAACAACAAAAGCGCCAAATTGCCACATGCCATATTGTTATTAAAAATTTGTGTTCAAATTTTGGATGATGACTGATATGAAATCTTGTTGCAAACAATTTGTTTCAAATTTTGGATGATGACTGATATGCTATATTGTTATTAAAAAATTTTGTTCAAATTTCAAGAAAAGTTGAACAAAAATTTTGTTCAACTTTTGGATGATGACTGATGTGAAATGTTGTTGCAAACAATTTTGTTTCAAATTTTGAATGATGACTGATATGAAATCCTGTTACAAAATTTTTTGTTACAAACCTTGGATGATTACTAATATGATATCTTATTACAATTTTCTTTTTTTCAAAGTTTGGATGATAAAAAAAAAAGGAAGTCCAAATTGCATATACATTTTCTTTACTATTCTCCGAAGCATAAAACGCTCATGTCTAAGATTTTGAAAATAAGTATTTGTTCCACTCAAAATCTTGATACAAATTTTCAATTTTTAATTTGTGGGGAAATATATAAAACTTTTATTAAGGAATATGCGAGAAAGTTTAAAAGAGACCACTCCTGCAGAGAGGGGAAGAGAGATTTTATAGTTGTGTCTGTTTTATGACAAGAAAGAAAGATTCTATTACTTAAAATAGCATAAAATTACAAAACTGGAAAAAAAAACCCCGAAAAAAGTGAATGCATTGCAAAATCTAAAACCAAATAAAAAAACTTACCACTGATAATATATTTTTCAATATTGTTTTTCCGAGTTCATCTGTTAATTCTGAAAAAAAATGAGTGAAAATAAGGAAATACAAATTTTAATTTCGAAAAATATATGATGGATAAATAATTGCCATTACAAGATCCAACATATTAGTATTTGTTTTTACTGGAAAAGCATTACAAAATAACCTAAAAAATTTAAAAAAAATCAAAATTTGTAAATTTTTCTGCATTTAATTCTTTCTTCCTTTTTTACATTATAATAAACATTTTGTAGAATCCAATCTCTACCTAATAACTATTTTTTAAATTGGTGGTGATAGATATATACTTTTAGTACTCATTTTTAGTCCACTTTGCTTAATTTTTTATTAATAATTTTTTTTATTTAAATTTGTTTCTTTAACTTAAAATTATTCGTTGGCTTTTGTTGTATATATATTTCTACTTTATTTTTTTACTTCATCTAGTTCTTATTTTTCATTTTATTTTTACTTCTTCTATTATTGTTATTCATGCAGGTTAATATTTGATTCAGTATCTGCAGACAACCACTTTTCGTCGTTACTATCTCATTCAGTGGAGAGACGCGTAAGTATGACCGCATTTCTGGAATTCTTCGTCCTTCTTTGACCTTGGTTTCAGCCCTATTGGATACTTTGTCTCTCAAATTTTTTTTCACGTGTATCGTGTTGTTTCTGACCGTAATATTTTAATTCAGTCTATGGATAATCTGAGTTAATTGTAAAATGTAAACACCTATTCCTTTCATCTTTGATCTCACCCTAATTTTTTCGAATTAAATTCGTCCTAATGCCTGAACAAAAGATCGGGAGGTTTTAGAATCTGGTGGCAAAATAATAATTTTTTATTTTGCTTATAATCACTTACATAAGTTTTATTGCATATTTTTGCTTTTTATGTTGAGGGATATATGTATATATAAGTGTCGTTAAACTGTTTTTTTTAGGAATTTGTCTAGGAGGAAATTTACATTTGACAAAGGCAACACACTAATCCCTGTTGACAACACAGATCGGAGAAAACATAACTTTTTTAATAACATATTTTCCACTTGTGTTCCATCACATGCAATCGCTTGAAGAATGTTTATTATCTCTCTCTTTATGAAGTTTTTAAAATTTGTCACACTTTGCGGATTCCACATGTACATTCTAGGATATCCATTGGAGTGAGGTTGGGAGATCGGAGGAGGAAAATGATGTCAGATGACTTGGTTACTAAGATGCGATTCGAGGGCATAGAGGATATACGTCATTGCTCGCAAATTTTCCCCATGCGCCACAATGTTTCTTTTATTAATTCCATTCTTAGAATTATTTTGTGTATATGTGTGTGCTTGCCTGGATAACGAGTCAAAAAATATTTTGGTACACATATCGTTCTAACATTCGTTAATGTTTTCGGAAAAATGAGAAATGGTTGCAACCATAGGAAGATATAACAGTAACTGTGAAGACCATTTTGTTGCCTTTCACAGAATTCTGAGTTCATATCTCAAATTAACTTGTGGTGAGATCTTAATAAGTAAGTAACAGCCACTAAATATTAGTGATCACTTTTGTATAGGAGATATGTTACGCATTTGCAAACCGTAAGGTCTCGAGTTCGATCCTTGGCGGAATTCAATCTCCACATTGGCACAATTCCAGCCAACACTATAGCCATATTGGAGACATCAGACAATGAAGACTCTTTTAGCTCGCCATAACACTTGGCGCTATCGAAACATTCCCTTTTCGCTCACCATAACGCTGGGTGCTAACGAAACACTCTTCTCTCGCCATAACATTTGGTGCTATAAAATCGTTCGTTTCTCCACAGACTCACTTGTAGGGGAGTATTGTGGTGACATTAAATAAGCCAGTAACAGCCACTAGACATTAGTGATCACTTTTGAATAGTGAATATGTTACGCGGCTGCAAATCGTAAGCTCGCGAGTTCTATCTTTGGCGGAATTCAGCCCCCATATTGGCACAATTCTAGTCACCACTATCGCCATAAACTTATCTGAAATCTCTTCTCGATCAGCTGAATGGACAAGCCTCTAGAGATCAATATACCGGCATATTTAAGATTCATATATAAGTTTTTTTATAACAACTCTGTATATAAAACTTTAATATTATTGGAGAAAAATCGATCTTATTGCGTATTGTCAAATGACAGCAATCAAATGCAAGCAACCTATCTCTTGAATATTTCAGACTACTTCACTGAAGGTTTACAACAGCTAACTTAGCTAATTAGTAGAGATGCAAAATATTATTAGAATGTTCGGAAAAATGTTCCATAATGTCACTGTCACTGAAAAAGTTTAATTCAGAGCAAAAATTTGTTCATTGCCAGATGAGTAATTGCTATGATTTGCATCATTATAGCATAAAATCCGTTATTTCTTACTACAGTAAAAACTCCTTATTCGAGCTTCCTGCATTCGCGGTTTCACTATTCGTGGATTAAAAAAATGCGACCCAATTCCTATATTCACGGCTAAAAATTTCTTTATTCGCAGAGCTAATAAGTACATGCATGATAATAAAAGGATCCCAACCCAATATCTTTTGTAAATGCCGTCAAATGGACCAATAAAAAAAGTAAAATAGATCTTATTACATCTTTGTCTAAAGTATGTTGTTAAATGCAAACTACAAACATAGCCGAAATAGCGAATGGAATGGAACGAGATGGGTTCTAACAGATAGAATCAAGTGACATTCAGGAATTGCTTGAATCGCAAGATGAAGATTTGTCTGAAACCGACTTGGAGGAAATGTTAAATTCACAACCCATTGAAGAAGAGGCTTCAACAAGCACTGGAAAAGTGACATTTAATTTGAAAAATCTTAGTGAAGGTTTGAGAATGGCAAATGAGCTTTGCGATTTCTTTACGAACGTCTATGGAACAAAGTCTTATTTTTAAGAGGCAAATTGCTAATGCGACTGCTGCGTATCAATCGGAATGGAAGGAGCTTTTAAAAACTGCCAAGCAAGTGAAAATGACAAAATTCTTCAAATCATTGCCTAAGCCTTAAGATAATTAATCAAAATGTTCAAAAACTTCAATTAAATTGATTTTTTTATATTTTTTTCTTTTTTATTTTGTCACCTAAGAACGAATCCCCTATAATCCCGTATAAATTGAAATTCCGTATTCACGGTTTCTGTATTCGAGGCATATTTGGGGAACATATACCTCTCGAATAAGGAGCTTTTACCTGTATAAAATTTGTTATTTCCCGTAATACAGTGTTTCTCAACCTTTTAGTATTCATGGCCCAATTTTCAATCATAATTTTCATCGCCCCCCCTCCTCCCTACCGCATACAATAATAATGTATATTGAGTATTTTGGCACTAAACCTACACTACAACCTTAATTTTAAACGTTACAAATTACCAAGAATACGGAAATTTATTGACATTTTGCAACACCGATCCTCAGCATTGAAAAAACAAGAATCCAGTGAGTTTTATTGCTCTTGCGTCCCACCATGTCCGGCATTCTCACGGTTTCGCGAGAAGTTTCGATTTGTCTGGTCAGCTTAAAAGTTAAATTAAGAGCGTGCGAACAAAGGGAGAAGAAAGTTCTATGACGCCAATTTCAATTCCTCACAATCTCATTCGAGTCGATCCTTCTATCGCTATTGAATCTATTCTGAATGTGTATGTTATATATATTTTCGCGTAATTGCAATATACCGTATTAAATATTCATGGAAGCAGACTTATGCAGAATCATGTATAAATTTTTAAGCCGGTGTAAGCGAGCATTAGACAATAGACCAGCATCAACAAGTGCACAGACGAGCGTGGTTCCGAAAATAAAATCAAGAAAATATTCTCAAGAATACTTAAATTTTGAGTTCATTAGTACTGAAGTAAATGAAGAAGAAAGGACCCTGTATATCATTTGCTCAAAAATGTTGGCGGCAGACAGCATGAAACCTAATAAACTTAAACGACATTTGGAAACGCTTCATAGTGAGTACGTAAACAAACCCAGAGAATTCTTCGAATTAAAATTAAAATCATATGAAAAGCAAAAATAATTGTTAAAAAAACTTTGTGAATGAAAAAGCTTTAATTGCCTCTTACAATGTTTCATTTAAAATAGCCAGATGTAAAAAGCCTCACACCATTGGTGACGAGCTTATTTTGCCAGCCGCAATTGAGATTGTAGAAATTATGTTTGGAGATAATTTTGCAAAACAATTGCAGTCTATACCTCTTTCAAATGATACTGTCGAATTGCTGATGTAGCTGAAGATGTAGAGTGTCAACTTTTGTCGAAGTTACGTGACAAATAGTTTTCAATACAACTCGATGAGGCAACAGATAGTAATAAAGATGCTCATTTCATTGCCTGTGTTAGATTTTGTGATGATTTGTCAGTAGTAGAAGAATTACTTTTCTGCAAACCAATAGAACTCAAAGTAACAGCACTCGCATTATTTGCTATCTTAAATGATTTTATGAACGAGGCAAACATAGAATGGAAAAATTGCGTCGGAATATGCACCGATGGTGCTCGTTCTGTGTCCGGAAGATTCCAAAGTATTCAAGCACTTGTGAAACAAAAATCGCCACAGTGCGTCTAGACCAGCGGTGTCCAAACTTTTCGCGGCACGGGCAGGATCGAAATTAGATCCATGTTATACGGGCCACATGTATAAACAAATTGAAAAATATCATTATGAGTAAAGTAGCATTAAATACTATTAATTAATACTATTTTATTGTAACTTGAAAATACAAAATACTAAACAAACAAAATATAATTATATAATTATTTTATATAAATTGAAATATTTTCATGCAACTTCTAATGCGAATGATGAAACTGTTGTTTTTTTTGTTGTTGAAGAATGTCTTTATAGTTGGGATCAAAATTTGTTACACCAATCATAAGCAATGACTGCAAATGATCATCAGATAAATTTGCTCTATATTTCGATTTGAGATACTTCATTCGAGAAAAAGTTTGTTCGCACCCGTAAGTAGTCCCAAACATTGAAATGAATTTACGAGCAAATTTCTTCAAATTTGGAAGCTCTTTTGCATTCAAATATTTATAAAAATCTATTAAGTTTTCTTCCTTATATTTGTCCTTGATTTGTTCGTTTGCTTGAAGATCAATAATTTCTATTTGAAGCTGGCTTGAAATTTCAGCAACGTTGCAATCAAATGGATTTTGGAACAGCCGAATTTCTTTTGAATTCATGTCCAAATCAGAAAATCGCTTTTGAAATTTTTCTTTTAAATCGGCGATGATCTTTACAGAAAATGCAATTGGAAATTGTTCTTCAGTTTTTTATTAAATTCGTCGCAGCACGGAAAATGCGTAAAATTACATTCAGTCACTTGACTTTCGAATAATTGTAGTTTTGTTCGAAATGCTTTAATTTGAGAGTATAAATCGCAAATTAAATTGTTTTTCCCTTGGAACTCTAAGTTTAAGGCAGTGTTTCTCAACCTTTTAGTATTCACGGCCCAATTTTCAATCATAATTTTCATCGCGCGCCCCCTTCCTCACCGCATACAATAAAATGTATACAATAATAATGTATTTTGAGTATTTTGGCGCTAAACCTACACTACAACCTAAATTTTAAACTTTACAAATTACCAAGAATAGGGAAATTTATTGACATTTTGCAACACCGATCCTCAGCATTGAAAAAACAAGAATCCAGTGAGTTTTTATTGCTCTTGCGTCCCACCATGTCGGGCATTCTCACGGTTTCGCGAGAAGCTTCGATTTGTCGATTTGTCTGGTCAGCTTAAAAGTTAAGTTAGAAGCGTGCGCAGATGTGAACAAATGTTTTCTCATAGGGAGAAGGAGAAAGTTCTATGACGCCAATTTCAATTCAAAACAATCTCATTCGAGTCGATCCTTCTATCGCTATTGAATCTATTCTTAATGTGTATGTTATATATATTTTCGTGTAATTGCATTTCACCGTATTAAATATACACGGCAGCAGACTTATGCAGAATCATGGATAAGTTTTTAATCCTGTACAAGTCGCCCGGATTACAATAGTAACTTTAAGTGAGTTTGATGTTTAAAAAATAATTAAGAAGTGCCTTGTTATGTTCAAAGTTGATTAAAGAATGTTGTTTAATTATTTTGGAGTTTTATTTTGATTTGAAAATGGACCACAATTGTAATCCGCGCGATCATTTACGTGACTTTATAGAGCACAACCGGTGCAGGGTTAAGCGGGCGTAAGTGAGCATTAGACGATAGACAAACATCAACAAGTACACAGACGAGCGTGGTTCCGGAAATAAAATAAAAAAAAAAATATTCTCAAGAATACTTAAATTTTGGGTTCACTAGTACTGAAGTAAATAACGAAGAAAGTCCCCTGTGTATCATTTGCTCAAAAATGTTGGCGGCAGACAGCATGAAACCTAATAAACTTAAACGACATTTGGAAAGGCTTCATAGTGAGTACGTAAACAGAGAATTCTTCGAATTAAAATTAAAATCAAATGAAAAGCAAAAATCATTGTTTAAAAAACTTTTTATGTGAATGAAAAAGCTTTAATTGCCTCTTACAAAGTTTCCTATAAAATTGCTAGATGTAAAAAGCCTTACACCATTGATGAAGAGCTTATTTTGCAAGCCGCAATTGAGATTATAGAAATTATGTTTGGAGATAATTTTCCAAAACAATTGCAGTCTATACCTCTTTCAAATGATACTGTTGCCGGTCGAATTGCAGATATAGCGGAAAATGTAGAGTGTCAGCTTTTGTCGAAGTTATGTGACAAATTATTTTCAATACAACTTGATGAGGCAACAGATAGTAATAAAGATGCTCATTTCATTGCCTATGTTAGATTTTGTAATGATTTGTCAGTAGTAGAAGAATTACTTTTCTGCAAACCAATAGAACTCAAAGCAACAGCACTCGCATTATTTCCTATCTTAAATGATTTTATGAACGAGGTAAACATAGAATGGAAAAATTGTGTTGGAATATGAGCCGATGGTGCTCGTTCTATGTCCGGAAGATTCCAAAGTATTCAAGCACTTGTGAAACAAAAATCGCCACAGTGCGTCTGGACACATTGCATGATCCACAGAGAAGCTTTGGCTTCCAAAGAAATGTGTCCTGGTTTGAATATTGTGTTAACTAAGGTTGTAACAGTAGTAAATTATATAAAAATGAGATTCCTGAAATCAAGAATCTTTTCCGCGTTTTGTAAAGACATAGGTGCAGTACATTCAGCGTTACTATTTTATTGCGAGGCAAGATGATTATCACGATGGAAATTTTTGCAACGTGTTTATGAATTAAGAGAAGAAATCGCCGTTTTCCTATAAGAGGAAAACAGACCGGAAGCTGAGAATTTTCATGAAAGTTTATTTGTGATGAAATTGAGCTACATGGTCGACATATTCAAGAAATAAAATAATTTGAATCTTCAACTGCAAGGAGCAAATACACATATATTGGATACGAGTCATAAAGTTAATGCTTTTTGTAGGAAATTGGAATTCTGGAGCAGAAATTGAAAGCAAGAAAACTTAACAATGTTTGCAAATTTGAATGATTGTATTAAAACTTACAAGGCTGAAGAACAACATGTAAAAGTTGTTTTTGTAACCATTGAAAATCGTTTAGCAATGCTAGCAAAGAATTTTAAAAAGTACTTTCTTGCTGACGACAAACTGATATCAAGTTACAAGTGTGTGAGGGATCCATTTCAAAATACTCCCGAAGGACTCTCAATTGAAGAGGAAGAAACCTTCATAGATTTCACGGCAAGCGGCGAAACCAAAAGACAATTTAGTAATAAATAACTCTTTGAAATTTGGGCAGAAGTGGATGATGGGTTTTCTGCACTAAAAACAAGGGCATTTCGCATTCTACTACGATTTTCAACATATTACCTTTGTGAAACTGGATTTTCTGCTGTGGCTTCTTTGAAGACAAAATATAGATCTCATCTAAATATAGAAAAAGAACCGAGAGTGTCTATTTCTAATATTAAACTCTCCTTCTAAAAACTTTGCTCTGCAAGGCAGGCCCAAGGAAGTCACTAATAATTATTAAATTTGTTTTTAATTTTGTATGTTGTTTTAATTTAATAAATTAATTATTAAATATGTCGAAATGTGTTTTGTTTGTGTGTGTGTTCTTTCCTTTCAGTCACTTAATCAATTTTTTAAATAACATTTTATCTTGGATATGCTCACCCCCCATTAGTGTGCTCGCGCCCCCCTAGGGGGGCGCGCCCCACAGGTTGAGAATCACTGCCGTAATAACTATAATTTTTTAAATATCTGAATTATAGATAATATATACATTTTATTAATATTATTTGCACATTTTAATTTGCTGTAGACTCATTATGTTTATATTTTTTTCAGTCTAATTAATCAACAGGATGAAATTTTAATAATTGTATTAATAACCCCGCATTAATTATTTAACAACCAGAAATGTTTCATACTCTAAGCGAACAAGCAGGAACCATAGGCGGATAGAATATCAGAAAATACATTTGATAAATCCATATGAAAGTACAATTATAAATGATAAGGAAATAGATTTTTTAAAATGTGTTTTTCTGTGAAAAAAAACCTTTATAAGAATAATAAAAAAGTTTTCAGGAATTACCTAACAAGCTTTGGCTTTGAAGCATTTTTTAAAAAAATTCTTTGATTTTGTGTTTCATGCACATAATATGGTCAGCTTTGCGTTTTATACGCATAAAATGGCCTTTGTTCATCTGAATACTGTAGTAATTATTTGCTTGATATTAAAAAGGGAAAAGATTCTGTAGGTAAAATCATAACTGAGGGATCGTATCCAACTTTGTGCTGTTCTGTTAACCCTGCCAAAATCATCGCCAAACTTGAATGTTAGCACTGTTTTGTGTCACATTGAATCAACAAAAAGTTGTAAAGAACTTAATATTAGCTCCAAGACTGGATAGATTTTTTTTTTAAAATCTAAAACCTCTCAGTAATAGTGGAAAGTTTTCCAAGCATTTAGAAGCAATATTAAATATAATATATTCATTACAAAAAATATCGTAAAACTAAGTTCGCATATGTAATATTTTAACTATAAATGACAATCTATAGACAAAAAATAAATAAAATTAATTTACCTTCTAGAAATTTAGCTTTTAAAGTTGAATCGACGTAGTAAAACCAAGGATGATTTTCAGATCCGGAATCGATCTATTGACAATAAATGATGCATTAGAAAAATATAAATTACGATTTATCATATACAATTGTAAGATAAACTATTTGATCGAAAGCATCCGGTTACTTACAGATTTTCACATTTTTACAAACTTCACCAAAAGGATTGAAAGCTTTTGGCTTTGAATTTCTATCATATAAATAATATGTTTGAACTTGCATTTATGGTGAAGATTTAGTATCGATAGTATTTAAGTGATATACAAGAAATTGTATTATTGCTGGGATAACCTGGTTGGTAGGGCGTTAGACTCGTGTCTGTTAGGTTGCGAATTCGGACCCACCAATCGAAGACTTCCCGTGTGTGGTGGTGGTGGATGGGGGGTGCATGTATAAATTAGACGTGGTCACAGATTCATCCATGTCGAGAACATTACTCTTGAGAGTTATTGGTTCAGAGGTGATCGTTCTTTGAATCTGGTCTAAATAGCGATCCATGGATGAGTGAAAGAAATGTCCACCCCGTAAAAAGGGTCGTGATACGTGAGTATCTAAGTCTTACTCTTGGCCATAGTTGGCGCTACTGAAAAAAGAGTCGGGTCGAGTCGGTCTAATTCCATTTGGTCATACCAAGCTGAATGAGAATAGCTCTTTCGAATTAAGGTAGAAATGTGCGACTTTCGCTGTTAACGAGCACCGTTAAGGAGAAAGTACGTCTTTGCTTGAAAACACACGACACAACCCTTTTTAGGGGTTGGTCGAACTCATCCATACACTCATTCATCCATCCGCAAGTCAGAATTTAGATCCAAATCAGAGACCGTCTCATCCCTGATTCAGTACCCCCAGAGGGTATAATAATTATTTATTAATTATGACCAGTAATTTACATAAACCAATAACTATAAATTATTAATTCAATCTAGCAATGTGTTAAAAGCTGGATTTTTCTGTTTATGTAGACCAAAATCACATGAGTATATTTGTATGTAGAACAAATCTGGTTATTTTTGATGATTTTTTTTTAAAAATAAAGTTTCAAGCGGCCCATGTTATTTTACTGCAACAATTATCCAACGCATTATATTTTTCCTAGTTAGTAAAATAAATTAAGAATTAAAATGACCAAAGAGTCTTTACCTCCACACCAGACCATTTGGCACCTAGGTTGATACATACACAAGCCACAATCCTTGGATTATATTGCAAACAAAATGTACTTGCCATAATGCTAAAAGAATTATATTTTTTGGTTAAAAGTCAATATACAATAAAAATTATTTAATTAAAAAAGTAAGGAATTGTATGAATAATTGAAATTTATATGGAATTAAAGTTTTAGCTGATTTGATATAATCTGGGATAAAAATCCAGAATTGATATTTTAGGTAAAAGAAAATTGAAACAGGCTTCATATCAAAAACTATTTTCTTAATTGTCATCAATCGTTCCTTTATGTTACAATTTGTGTGCAGGATTCAAAGTATTTAAAAACTTATTAAAAGCTACATTCTTCACATTAAATCCACCATTTTCTATAAAACAGTTTAATCATTATATATGAAGAGATAAAAATATATTTACAAATAATATTCGACGGAAAATTTACGCGCACGAAAATTTACGAATATTTAAAGATGCAATAATATTTATAAGCATCAAATATTTCCAGATTAAAAAACAACAACGCACAAATTCCTCTAATCGTTTGTAATTTTATTTTTGGTTAAAATGTGGATATAATTTGAAAATGATTTTCAAATATAATTTTTCGAAGAAAACTGGATAATATCAGATGATCTTTAAAAAATAGCAGAACGCTAATTTTAAAAAAATGATACAAAATATAATTAAATTCTGAAAGAGGAAATTTCGAAACAAAATGATTTGAATCAAATGTAGTATTTTTATTCGATAGGAATGGCATCTCTTAAAATATTATTATCTTTTTTACTTATAAAGTTTTTTTAGTGATTAAAGATTTGGCTGTTGAACTAATGGCAATGTAATTATCTCTCAAATCTTTCTATGTTTTGCAATATCTATGAATAAAACTTGAGAAAAAGCTGCTCTCAGAATTTTGACATTCTATGACATAATTAGCTATTTAAATATTTTATTTTTGTTTATGAAGCGTATTAACAAAAAAAAAACATCTTTTAATTACCTAGCTGTTGCCAAAATATAAGATCGTATTGAAAGTTCTTTACTTCCTGCAAGAAAAGAATGAAATGTTTTACATATAAAATATATAATTTTAAGTAATAAAATTTAATCAAGTTTGATGCTTAATATCGATAAAATAATATCGCATTCTTAAACCATATTTTTACTATCCAATTTAATGCACAAAACAGATGTAGTATAATTAAAATTTGTTCACTTAAATGAAATGCATTCAATAATTTTTGAACGGTATTACAGCTTTCGTTATTACTGTTCTTTAATAATAAAAAAATTTTCAAAATATTAGCTCCCGATCAGCTACGCCTTAAAATGTTTGTAGGAATTTAAATTCATGAAAAAAAAATTCATTGCTATCAATAAATGAATTAAAAGAACTAGAAAATATTTTGAAAAAAAAAATGCAGTTTTGCTTCCATAGTCTTATAATCATAATTTTTAGAATTTTTAATTCAGAATTTTCTTATTTTTTGATAATTTTTACACAAATATTTCAAAATACAATAATTTGAAAAGTTTGTGATCTTTGTAAATGCGAATTTTAGAAAAGTATGTTTGTAACTTATAATTGAACCAAACGAATCATTTTGGTTCAATTTTTATTGCTAATAAGTTATATAAATGCAACCGCTTGCCCAGATATTTAATTCTTTATAATTTATTGATTACATTTATAAGTATTTGCTAAGGATTTGAAAAGTTTTTTTTTGGATATAAAACGCATTTATATTTAATAATCAATGATTAATTATTGCAGATAAAATAATACGATTACTATTTAAAACAATTAATTTTTAAAGTCAATATTATCCGTAATTAAATAATGAGTGAACAGACGAGAATTATTGTACATTTAGAGAATTATCAAGGTGTATTCATTAAATGTTTAGCACTCACCGTTTATTAATTGGCATATTTTTACTATGTATGGATGAGGAAGCTCTATTTCCACTTCGAAACCTTTAAGAGAATAAAATAAATTGAATGTCCTATTTAATTACATCCTTTATTGTATAAAAAATAATATATTCATTATTTGGTGATAACAAGATACATTTTTCTCGCAATTATATCGTGAATGAATTAATTATAACTGAATTAATTATATCGTGGTTAAAAACTTATTCATGGATTGTTGAAGTCAGTAATAGGAATTATCGTTATCTTGTTAAAAAAAAAGGGAATTATTTCTAATACCTTTCAACTATAAACACACCCAAAAACATTTACTTGAACATTTGACTACTGCTCATTTTTGGTTTTAAAAATCCTCCGTAATTTTGTGCATACAAATTATTTCATTTATAAAGTTAAAAACGTTTATTCCCTCAAAAAAGGCGAGAGGAAAAAACAAGATGTTTAGATGTTAGCAATAAAGGGAATTATTGCGTGAAGGGAACGTGACAACATCTCATCGGTCTACTTACTATCCCTTAACGGAGTACAATCATCGAAAAATATAAGTCTCGTGATTATGACTCGAATAACATGCAAGACAAATTATTCGAGTCTTTCAGTTTGGGCGCTGTGTCTTCTAAGGTGTAAGAAGTATTGGGGAGTATACGAGAAAATTTCGGGAAAATCACTCCCACTTCTTTGATAATTATCTTCCATAATAATGCACAGAGTTTTAATATAACGAAAGATAATCACTTTTACCAATACTTAAGTACGTAAGAAATTCAATAAAACAAACCTAAAACCTTTAGCAGATTTGTTTCGACGAAAAGCAAGTCCTCTCTTAGCACCGAATAATCCTAGAAAATAAAAGGAAAATGTAATTAATTTCCTATAAATCAAAGATCTTTCTTCAGAGTTAAAAAACTTTTTTTGTGTATTTTTCATTTTTAGATGATGTTTTTTTCTTCTCATATATGGAATATGCAAAGATAAATTAAAACTAAGTCGTAAGTCTTGTAAACAATTCTTATGAAATATTTGTCAAGTCTAACCCATCGTTTTAATTGATGCATTTTTTTCTTTTTCATATTCTTGTTACATTAGAGTTATAAGATGCTAGCATCTTCCAAAGTTGGGTGCTTGATAGTAAGTATCACCATGTGTTAAGACTATGAACTCTTTATTGTCAAGCGTTGGTGAAATTTTGTTGTTTTTAATAAGCTTTCATCTTTAAATGCTATAAATATATAAAGGGATCTTTAACAGAACTTTTAATCCAAAAATAAAATGTTAAGTATATTGTTTTTTGTTTTTTTAATAATATTTGCCATTTGAGAAAAACGTAGTGAAAAAAATATTTTTTCGTTAAAAACAAATTTATTTTCAGATGACAAATAAAATAAATTTCTGACTGTCGCCATGTATTTATAAAAGCTATTAAAATGCTTGATTAAACTTTACAGACGATATCTGCAATGAATGTATTTTAAATAAAAAAAATTCCGAATTCATTTGATTATATTATTTCGAGTTACAACAACTCAAAATTCCACAACAATTATACATAAAACTTATCTCACCTTAGATTGCACATCTATAACGGGGAAAAGTGGATTCATGTGAGCGTGCGTTACTTTTATGATATGTTCAAGCTTTCGAAATTCGTGTTGCGTCTTGCCTGCCAAGAATAACGCCACCATTGAAAGTTTCTAAAAAAAGAATGAAGGAGTAAATAATTTGAGAAGTAAAAGAAGATAGGTAACTGCGAAAATTAAAAATATATCTAATATTCATTTAGTACTTGTACATTTTATTTTATGATATAGTCCATTACTTAGTGCTATAGTGGTTGTTCATTGATTTTACACCCCCACTTCCCACTATTAGCCGTTCTTTGTTTTTACGACTCCACTTTGTTTTATTTGTTTCTATGTACAAACTACCCTCAAAATGTGTCTATAATACGCCAGTCATACAGCTATTTGCTTGCATCACGATTTTAAATGCAAGCACTATAAATTTCACAAACATTGCTTCTATTTAATTGTTACTAGAGGATACAACTTTATGTATAAAATAATATATTTATGCGAATTATAAAATGTACAAAATAAATGTATTATAAATGTATTTATGCGAATCTAACACCACTTTCAGCCACGTTAGTTTTACAACTAGAAAGATACTTGCAGGTTCTTAATGATTCGACTCCAGAATAATTTTTTACAGAAATGGAGGTTTAAACGAATGAAAGCCTTATAACCATGTTTCCCTTAGAAACCGAAATGCAGCGATTCTTCTAGAGAGTTCCATGAGGAGAACTTTATTGGTAGAATATATAAGTGAGAGCGCTCATACGAAGAATCAATCTGTCGATGGAGAATGAGTTAGAAGTGGGGTTTTTTTTCGCAATTGCTGTAATTTAATTAGTTACTTGTTGTATGCTTGTGAA
Source organism: Argiope trifasciata (assembly GCA_026543055.1). Classification (NCBI taxonomy): domain Eukaryota; kingdom Metazoa; phylum Arthropoda; class Arachnida; order Araneae; family Araneidae; genus Argiope; species Argiope trifasciata. Next base: position 25,631 of record JAPMOQ010015163.1, on the reverse strand, counting down.
TAGGTTTCTACAAGTGTTGATACTTGTGTTCATTTTGGCTTTTTCAATATTCGTGTTTCATTCTTTCGGAAGTATTTATGAAATAAAGCCTTAAGCACTATATTCCACGAATAAGTTATTGCATACAATTCTCTTTATACTCGCCAGAAAACTTCTAAGATGATATTGCTTTTAATTTGTATATTTATAGACAGAATTAAAGCATCAATAATTAGAGCTTGAATGTCGCAATTTTTTTTTTAATATTACATGCAAGGAATATTCAGAGGAAATGAAAGGTATACTTACATTTGCTTCAACTTCTTCTAATGAAAAGAACATATAAAAACGATGCATGTATACGGTTGCTGTGCAAATACAAAGTAATGATCTAAATGTAATGCTTAGAAAAATAAGTAAAAATCATATTATAATGCAACAATCACAAATATATTGAAAAATAGTTAATTCATTTGGATTCACTATCTATTAAATTATTAACATATAATGCATATATTTAAAATTTCAACTTATTTGATAATGCTGAAAAAGGTCAATTTAACGGAATTAGGCCACTACAAATTAAAACCTGAATATATTATGAAATGAAACTGGAAATGAAAATCCTACTTTGAACTTGATACTCAGAAAAAGGGATTTTTTTTAAAATTCTAATTTTAGGAAAGATTTAAAAAAAAAAAGCTTGAGATTGAATGGTTTAGATGCAACAATAAAATCAGTTTCAATTTCATTACAGCAAAGAGAACATTATTACCAATTATGTATAAAGTATTTATTTAATAATGGGAAACATTTTGAGTAAAAGAATATTGTTATCAATAAAAATGTCATTGTTTGAGTTTTAAAATAAAGTAAAAGTTATTGTAAGATATCTTGAGATAAAAGCTGAAAAACATTAAAAGCAACGCAAAGTTTTTTAAAATTATATTTTAATTGGCATCTGGATTATGGAAAGTTGTTTAGTGACTTTCTAATTATCTCGGAAAACATTTTTGTCAAGTTTTGTTATATTTGGCCACAATCTATAGATTGGCATAAAAAATAAATGCATGCAAGTATTCGTTTTTATATATATTGATATGGCATGTAAAAAATATTTACATTATATATATATATATATATATATATACATACATAAGGATATTTTCACATCTAATTTAATCCAACTTAATTTCTAAAGTTTTATCTTAATTTAGCCAATACTAATTTCATTTTAAAAACATTCTCTTATTTCCAGACTCGATTCCCCTTTATTTACATAATTAATTCTAGAAAATATTGGTAAAATTGTTTAGTCATCGATTCCCACGCTGCAATTGATTGATAAAAGTTGCTGGCTTAAATAAATATTTTTTAAAAAAGATTCCTGTATTTCCCCTGCTTTGAGATTGACATCCAAAAAAATCCCTATGAGAATTTTAATAATATATTAGCACTATAAACAATATTTTCCTATCAAAATATGGTGTATAAGATGGGGGAAAATTAATTTCTGCCTTTTTCGCCACTTCTGCTTGTCCGCGCCGTTTGTAAATATGCCAGCTCTCGAGAGAGAATAAAGCGAACTTAAAAATGAAAAATCTTCTTCAGTGTCTTCGAAACTGTCATATTTTACCAAAATATTAAATCTGTACCCACGCACGCACGCACACACACACAATAAGATAAAAGAATGCTGGCTTTCGCCAAAAAAAAAAAAATAAATCAATCATATGCTATAACTTGCTCTCTAAACTATCCTTATTTGTTTACTACAGTTAAATTTCATAAAAAAAAACCATTGAAAGGGATTGCTACAAGTCACCAGATTCGTGACTTGTAGCACTGGCAGTTATAGTTACTATAAGGGAAAATATTTCTTTAAATACTTAAAAATTATCCGAAACAAAATCAAAGATGAGGATAACTTTATAATTAATAGTGACAAAGAAGTTTTGGATTTTTTAAAAGACAACATTAATAAACTTAATATTTGTGATTTTGAAAATTTATACACCAACCTGCCTCAGGGAAAAATTAATAAATGTCTGTACTTTTATGTATGAGGAATATTTAAATGAAGGTATTAAAATTAACTAATTCGTATTATGTAATTTTAATAATACCGAAAATCATGTTTTTAGTGGTATTAATTTTAGGCATTCAGAACAGCTTTCTCATTTGTTTTAGCCAATATTTTCCTACATTACTAAGAGAAAAAATAATTTATTCTAATTTAATAGACGGTTGGAGGTGTATTGATGATTTACTTTAATAGCTTAGAAAATATTAATATTGTAATTAATAGCTATTCTAAAAATTTAATTCTTATAGGAACAAATAAAAATCAACTTGAATGCTAATATCTGGATTTAAAAATCGGAATTGCAAATGATAAAACTATAGTCGGTATTTACGATAAAAGAGATAAATTCAGCTTTAAAATAATTAAGCTGTAATTACCATTCTAATCTTAGTTCTAAAATTTTCAAAAGTTTAAGTTCCTTACAATTTAAGAGGATTAAAAGAGTTTGTAATAACAAAATCTCATTTTTGAAAGCAACAAATAATTTTATAAAAAATTTAACTAATAATGAATTTTCCCAAAACTACTACAATATTGATACTTTAATATAAATAATAGAGATGGTGCAGTATTAATCCTTTAACTAAAAATAAAAATAGACTCAATAAGTGACGCTGAGAACCTCCTGTTATTTATTACCTAAAATAATGAATGTCACCAGAAATCAAAATAAGACGCGGGATACAAGACAGGACAGTTTTGTAAAAATTTCTTTGTTTGCTACTGGTATGTTCTTTCCTTTTTGTTTTTTTAATTATTAGTTATGAATGTTCTAATATAGTTTATTTTATGTTATTATATGTTTTTATTTAAACTGGTAGTTGTATTCTTTTTTAATTTATTATTTTGTTTCATTTCTGTAAAACTTATCTCTTAGACCTTACTTTCAGGAGATTTTCGGGTCACGAGGGGTCAATACTGTTGGACTAAAATTAGATTTATCACAGAAAGAATCCTTTATGGTGAAAACCTTCCTGAGGGAAACCTTTGAAAAAGACTTGAGACCAAATTCTTATTTTATTTTATTTATTCTTGATTCTATTGTTATCCTTTTTGACTTGGCATTTTTTACTAATTTGTCTAGATTCATCTGTTTTAATTGTAGCTGTATTTTCTATGATTAAAAACAGAGATGCGGTTTAATTTTTGATAAACTTTGATTCCGGAATCATTTTAATTTTAGAGGATTTAAAAAATAGAATTTCATAATGCTTATATTTTTGAAAAATATATAAGAAATGAAAAAGTCGGCAAATACATCTCTGCTCTTCAAAATTAATTAATTAATTTTTGTTTTATATGAAATGATTTTCTAAAATAAATATACACTGAAGTGACAAAAGTCATGGGATGACTGTTAATATCGTGTCGGTCCTTTTTTTGCCCGGCGAAGTGCAACAACTCGACGTGTCATGGAGTCCACAAGTCGTTGGAAGTCCTCTGCAGGAATATTGAGCCATGCTGTCTGTATAGACGTCCATAATTGTGAAAGTGTGGATGGTGCAGGAGTTTGGGCACGAGCGGACTTTTCGATGATGTCCCATAAATGCTCGATGGGATTCATATCGGGCGATCTAGGTGGCCAGATCATGCGCTGGAATTGTCTGGAATGTTCTTCAAACCAATCGCGAACAGTTCTGGCCCGGTGACATGGCGCATTGTCATCCATAAAAATCCCATTGTTGTGTGGGTACGTGAAGTCCATGAATGGCTGCAAGTGATCTGCAAGCAGCTGAATATAACCATTTCCAGTCAATGATCGGTTCAGTTGCACCAGAGGACCGAGTCCATGCCATGTAAAAACAGCCCACACCATTACGCAGCCACCGCCAGCTTGAACAGTGCCTTGCTGACAGTTTGGGTCCATGGCTTCGTGGGGTCTGCGCCACACTCGAACTCTACCATCAGCTCGTAACAACTGAAATCGTGACTCATCTGACCACGCCACGGTTTTCCACTGGTCTAGGGACCAGTCGATATGCTCACGAGCCCAGGAGAGTCGCTGAAGGCGATGTCGTGCTGTCAGTAAAGGTACTCGAGTCGGTCTTCTACTTTCATAGCCCAAGGAAGACAAATTTCGCCGCACAGTCCTATCGGACACGTCCCTCGTACGTCCCCCATTGATTCCTGCAGTTATTTGACGAAGTGTTGCGTGTCTATTAACATTGACCATTCTACGCAGACGTCGGCTGTCTCGGTCGTTAAGTGCAGGTGGTCGCCCACTGCGCTGTCCATGATGGGATGGGATGCCTGAAATTTCATACTCTCGGCACACTCTTGATACTGTGGATCTCGGAATGTTGAATTCACTAACTATATCCGTAATGGAATGACCATCTAGCTCCAACTAACATTCCACGTTCAAAGTCTGTTAATTCTCGTCGTGCCGCCATAAATCACGAAAAACCTGTTCACATGAATAACTTGAACACAAATGAAAGCTCTGGAAAACGAACTGCGCATTTATACTTTTTTGCTGCGATACTACTGCCATATGTATATTTAGATATTGCTATCCCATGACTTTTGTCACTTCAGTGTAAAGGTTTTCTGAAGGTTTATAGATTTAATTTATTTTATTATCCAAATCAATTCCATCTTACAAGACATTTTCGGAAGTCATAAAAAATGTGATTAAAGTTTGAAAACCTTATTTACTAGATGCATTACAAAATAAAGAATTCCAGAAATTTTTTCTCATAATAGGGCAACAAGGAAAAAAAAGCGCAGTAATATTTTGTAAGTTTTGATTTGCGTTTTTGATTCTATGCATCGAAATTTCCTTTTTACATCGCTTCACTATTTTATCTTTTCTTTTAATTGAGTAAATTTTATTTACAACCAGTTAAAATAAAAATAAACGCCATATTGAAATGATTTTTAGTCAGTGGAAAAAGTAGGACTGAAATTTAAATACTCGTTTTGGAAGATATTTAATTTTAAAAATAGTTGTTTCATTCTTGTAAGCCATTTTGTTCAGAAAAATTTGCTATTTTATTAAAAGCCGTGAATTCGCAATGTTTTTTAAAGAATACTTAGAAAAATGACTTGCTAAGTATTCTTAAATTTTTAAATCAGTTTCCAAAATTAAAAATCATTGGCTACAAAACTGAAGACAGAAATATGAGGGAGGATACACATTAGCTTTCGGTAACAGATAGGTACTGTTTCGAACTTCATTAGAAGGATTAATAGGCAGAATACTGAAAAGAAGATTAGCAAACCTAAAAAAGTAATAAACGAGGCGATCAAAGAAAAACAATTCGAAAAATGGAAGGAAGTATTATCAAAGCTCAAAATAATGCATACAACTAACTGCTCAAGAACTGTCTACAATTACATAAAAATCTAGTGTTCAAAAAAAAAAAAGCATCATAATAATAATGGACTGAAAACTACACTGAATGCCGACACCATGGGTAAAAAAAAATCAACATATTCTGGAGTTCAGAATGGATCTTTGTCATGTTTGCTAATGAAAAAAGTTTAAGTTAGACCACCCAGATGGCTACTGATACTATTGGCAATGTCTCGGTTATGAAGAAATGAATTATTTTACTGGACAAAAGGAAGGAGAGACTTCGAAAGTTTGGTTGGCGAGAACAATTCCTGCATTCCAAAGTTCCAACTAGAAGGACATGGATTATAACCAAGTCTTGACGTTGAGCGGTACGAAAAAGATTATATTTTCTTAACATGATGGAGTATCAATTCACATAGCTAATGGGATTAAAAATTGGTTTGTAGCAAGCAATGGTTTTACTGTGGAATGCTGAAAGTTTGAATTGTTGAAAATTCATGGCAAGACTTATTCCTCGCCTTTACCAGAATGCTGGCAACGGGAAAACAACAGTTGAAACAGGTGTGGTATTGAAGCTGAGTTTCGTGGGAATGCAAGTTAAATGCCCTCTCCGTAAATCCCCACCTGTTTCAAAACCGGTAAGTTGCAGCGGCTGGATTGAAACTGACAAGGGTAAGTATTGCTTCTCCCTCAAGTTAACTGTATCCATCTACACATGTGCTAATAGACAGCATTACGACAGAAAGGAAAAACATGCAAAATGCAAAAAGCGCATAAAAAATACAGGAAAATTAATAAGAGAATATCAAAATTTAGAAATTATAAGATTAATTTCTAAAAAAAAAGTATTTTGATGTTGTCCTTTGAAATCCTCAATGCAAAGAAAAGATTGAAATTTTAGCGAAAAGAGAAAACTATATGCTGTTGCATTATGTGAATCATTATTTCAAAACTGACTTTCTTTTATTTGTAAATTTTTATCTAACTTTTTGCCAACACTTTTTATAACTTAATTCTTAATAAATTTAACTTACTTCTTTTTTAAAATGAATTTTAGAAAAATGCCAGTTTTTTAAATCTATTAATAAAAAAGCGTATATTTTTATTTATCAATTTATGCAAATTTTACATTGATTTTTAAAAATATATATTTGAATTACATTTAAACAATTGCATTTTAGAAGATAAAAAATTCTGTATATAAATTATATAAAAAATATTTAATATTATAATTTTATAGTGTAATAAAAAGCAAAAATATATCAAGAGTAAACAGACATGCTATTATGTACCATTTTGATTTATTTTATGCAATTTGCTACTTTCAAATAAATTATTAAACATTTAATTTATCGCTTTTACAAACTTAGCATTGCAACTGACTTATAGTTTTAAATGAGACACTGAAAGAATTCTGCCTATGTCTTTATACCAAACAGAAATTCAAATTTATTTGATCGGACGCCAAACCGAATTTTTGAAGTAAACAAAACCATTAATAAGTTAATCCATTATCGACAAGACTTTCATTTGCTTTATTTTGAAATGACCTTTTACTTTTTTCACAGAGTATGATATTGTCAAAACAATTTTTTTTCCCTAATACTGAAAATATAGAGAAAGTATAGAAATCGTCAAAAATTCGAACTTGAGATTTTAATAAATCTTTACGTTTTAAGACCTCCTTGCATTAAACACACACACACACATTTTTATAGAGTGCTTATCTGTCTGCCTGTGATAAGCAGACTCAAAAATCCAACTAGACGAATGAAATTTGGTAAACGATCTTTACACCAAATTTACAGATTTAAGTCAAAGTTTCAGCAATATCTAGACAGAGGAAGTCAGTCTGTTCTGCTGTTCAAATATAAATCAACACGATAATTTCAAAACAAAGAGAACAAAAGGGATAATAATCGGCAATACATATTTAACATCTATATTATGTGACTGTCAAATTTTGAATCAAATCCAACAAAGATTTTATGGTCTGTTTTTTTAGAAGCCTGGAAATCATACAACTGAAACAAGCAGCGACTGAAATATATCAAAGATGACAAGTGATTTTGTAATCGAAACTGTAGTTAGGTGCCAGATTTTGGTTTTTCAATTGGTAGAGTAAAAATCCATTTAAAATACAATTTCACCTTTATTAGAAAGATATGCGAAAAGTTTCGAAGAGATTACTCCCGATGCTTATATATATATTTTTTATTTGTTTAGTTTAGCAAAAGGATACAGGTTCAGTTTCTGTCCGATGTGATAGAGGAAGGTAGCAGCGCTCTGCCGGAAAAGAAGTTCTTTGATCGGATGTTGAAGAAGTTTCATGTTTGGCGTATTGCATAGCTCCTCCTTGGAGAAATACCAACGAGATTCGCGATTCATCTGCAACAAAAGTAAAAAATAGGAAATAGGTCAAAACATCACTCTTTTAATTAATGCATGTATTCAAAAACAATTTTTTTTATTTTTAAAATATATATAATATTTTTTTTTATTAGTTTTTGTTTTTTAAATGTTTTCTACTTCATAATTTTTGACTCTTATTTTACATGTTTAAGATAATTAGGAAATTTAAAAATGAGCCGCAAAGCCTCAATCTTTCGTTTGATTTCCTCAATTGTTATTTTCATCTGAAAGAGCGTGGTCCCAAATTATATTCTTAAGGTTCGATTGGTCTAAACTATCCCTATGGAGAGGATCTTGTTATAACTTGTAGCGAGTTAGGGACAACTGAGCTGACATTTCATCTCTTAACTTCCTCATGATGTCAGTAGGTGGGCTTTGACTCACTCTTGAAGACATATTTAGTTTGAAATAGGTTCACACACATGACGGATATCTTGTGAAATCTGTTTCCAAAATATGCATCTCAATTTCATTGATCCTGAAAAGGAGACTTTTCCTTTAAGACATCTAGACTCTTCATTTGGCACAAATAATAACGAGGTAGTCCAGTTAGTAATAGAAGATTCGGTCTTTCTACGAAGTAGCATCATTCTCAGATAGTTTTACAGATTTATAGTTAGGTTCTTACTTTTAATTCATACAAACTTACAGATGACTCTGGGTTATCCTTACTTTTAACCTTCCAGCGGGCACGGCCGTCATATCAACATAAAAAGGTCGCGCGTGTTTCCCACATACGCTATAGTAAAATGTAAAATTTCAAGGGCGTAACTATTAAAATTATATTGTAAATAGCTTAGGATTAATAACTACAATTACTTTAAACAATTTTTAATTAAAAAAGAGCAGAAAAAATATAAACATAGATTGCAATAACAATATAAAATGACCACAATTTAACTGAATGGATTTAAAAATAATATAAATGAAATTGCTGATATTTTGACAGAACAATTTTCATATATAATATAGAAGTGCAAAAAATAATAATAATACTGAATTTATGTATAAAAAGGAAAAAAAAAGTAATTGAAAGCTAGATATGGAAAGGCAGAAAACTGTTTCATTGTTATTTCATTGCAGCGTTACAATTTGGGCAAATATGTTTAGTGTGCTCTAAACACTTAAATTTCTGGCAAATCTCACATCTGAAGCTCGTGATTCTAGTCCGCTTTTCTTTTTGGCAGGATTTACATTTTTTTCCCTGACGTCGCATTTTCCAGTTCTTCAATACATAGTTCAGCTTTTCTCTTTAGCACCTTTCATTTTAGCCCACATTGTTGGCCACATTGCTCATTTTAGCCCATATTGGGTGCTTTTATTCAACAATTTATTTCGTAAGTGCATTTGCCAATTGTCGCCAGTCTAAAACAACACAGATTTATTTGTAAAATCATACAAAATTAGATGCAACAAAAACTTACATGAACGGTCACGCGTATCTCTAAAATACAAATATTTGATTGGCAGGGACCTATTAACACCACAAACTTACGATGACAATTGAAAGTACGTCAAAGGGAGGGGGACAAATAGTCAAAAACAGGCGTTCTCAGTGCCACCAGATCTGAAGATATTAAACGAAATTCATCTCTAGTGTATCTCTCACATACGCGCGCCCTTCTGAAAGGTTAATTAATTAATCTGAAAAAAAAATAGACTTAATGTCTTTTCGTGTTTCCATACTTTTGTCAGTTTTGTGACGCTCTCTTGCAATGCGCAACTTTTGTATGCTTTATAATCGCACTAATACAAATGGTTAGTGTTTCTCTGTGGATCACTAAACATCTTGCAAATATCAGAATTTTAAAATTAAGCTGCATTATATTGATCGGATTTTACGATACATACAATAGTTTTCAGAATATTTATATTATTATGATAGCTATATAATAAAGAAATGTGTTCGAACTAATTTTTAAGAAATGAAAGGAATTAATATTATATTTCTTTGTTTATCTTAAAAAACCACTTATAATAATTAATGATTCAATTTACTTATATCTATACATCTGTGAGTGCAAGGGTCATTTTAGGACCCAAGCAATAAAAATTCTCACATAACAAATGTGATTCTTATTGCTATACAGAATACTAAAAGATAAATTAATACACATTAAAATTAAAACTAATTTTAAAAATTATATACTGCTATTAGCAAGTATCATAGTTATTTTAAACCAAGCATTTAAGTGATATCAAATCTAATATTTATAAAATTCATGAGATTTACGTAGGAAAAAGATATTAATATTGCAGAGAATTCTATTATTGCATCGTTTTATTCCTAAAATACTAGTAAATCTAATATTTATAAAATTCATGAGATTTACGTAGAAAATAGATATTAATATTGCAGAGAATTATATTATTGCATCGTTTAATTCCTGAAATACTAGTAGGTTAAATAATGGATGGTTAGAATGCGAGATGCATAAGTAGAAGAATCAGTGCTTAGAAATAAAAAAACAAGATTGTGCAATGAAAACTATATGTGAACCAGGAAATGATTTGATACATACCACAAGAACAAAATAAAACCTTTTTACTTTTCGATGCATGCATATCAGAAACAAAATGGCGAAAAAAATCATTTAAAAAAATTGAGATTGATATTTTTATCCTTGAAACGACGAATCAGATTAACTATTATCGGATGCCAGCTTATAATATGCTATTTTCAGTAGGTGATAGCTGGCTTCAATAAATATGTGAAACACTTTCAGTATTATAATAATGACATTTTTGTTAGACTTTATTTATGTTGTGAAAGAGCATTTCAAATAATTATTCATAAGTTTTTAATGTATATTTTTTGAAGCAATCTCCAGCATGAAAGAATGATGTTTTGTCCGCATTTCACAAAAGTATACTGTTTTTCTTTAAGTAATTTATGATTTGAACATACTAAACCATCATTATATTTTCCTTTAGCATCATCTTGCAAAATATTTAGATTTTAGTTTAACTCTTTATTGTTTGTTCTTGATGGCGTTCCATATCGCGCAATTTCACCTTCACAGAAATTCCCAATTAGGGATGTTACTATTTTTCGAATAAAATTTATAGATTCAGCGGGCTTTTAAAGAACTATGAGCCACAGCAACAACAGATTTATAGAAAATTTTACGACATCAGTGTTAGTCACATTACTAGAATCAAAATCACTCTGAGAATTGTTTTCAGAAAAAACATTACTATTATCACTATCTAGAATAATGAAATTTTTTGTATTCAAATTTGTGTTCAATATAGTTACCTTCTGACTGTTATAGCGTTGTTTGCAAATAAGTGCAAATATTTTTTAAACAAAAGCGAACCGATACTATATGTGACATGATAATAATATGATATAATAAAAATCAGTAATCGTAAAAATAAACACTCTAAACTGAGAAAAACGCAATAGAAAATGAACTGATTGCAAGCCCGCGGAAATCGTGGGATAAAATCTGAGTCATCAGAAGGGTTAAAAATCGAGTACAAAACGCAATACTCTACCAAAGGAGATGTGAATTTCTTCACGCCTGGCACCATTGTTGATGTTACAAATAGAATACTACTGCATTAAAAAAAAGTGAGCTTCGATAGATTACGCCTTTTACTTTCCCTCCTGGTGTATAATTGAAGCATGAAAGTACTGTTGTTACCCAAGAGACGACTTACGACCGATAAGGGTTAAAACCAACATTAGCCCTTTCACATACCACGATTTCTAAATTTTTAGTTTTGAATATGCAATTAAGTAATTTAAATGCAAAAAAAATCATTTTGAAATTCTTCAAAACTTAAATGCTTCTTATATAAAGTAAGAATCAAAATAATTATTTGTCTCTAATAGGATGTACCATCAGATTAGGAAATGAAATAAATTCGTAAATCACGAGGTTAAAGAAAACTTTAAAAATGATGGTAAAAGAAGCGGAATAACTCTACTAATATAAGAATAGCAAAGAATTATTTTAATAAAGTGGATCTAAAAAATAGGACATCGGCTTAAACCAAGTTTTCATTTTACATAGCGTTTTCAAAATCTATTGGAACCATTTCTTTACAAGAAGGAATGAAATATGGTACGGTGCTATAAAAGTTGGCAATTTTTGTTATGTTTTCAGATAACATAAATTTTGGCAGAGCAAAAACGTAAATTAAAGTTTGATTTCAGCACTTTTTTTTAATAGTGTCATCAGGATGTCAATTGTCCACCAACATTTTAGTACTCATTATTCTTTTATTTTATTTCATCATAATCGGATTTTCTTTTCTTATTTTGTGATTTTATTTTATTCTCCTATTTATTCATTTTATTCTCCTATTTATTCATTTTATTCTCAAATTTAGACCGACAGTTTTATTTCTTAAAATTTTATGTTTTTATATCCGTAAGAGAAGAACTAATTAAAAAACTGTATTAGAAAAAGATTAGGGTATATAGTAAATAAGTGTAGAAAAACAAAAAACCCCACATAATTTAAATATGCTATCAGCAATTTTTTAAAAACGTATTATAATATATGTTGCAACACATTTAAATATATTCTTTATCGAAAAATTAAAACAAACCAATTTAAATAATTTAAATGCAAAGCAAACATCATGTATCATGGACTTTGACAACTTACAAGACCACATCATTTAGCCAAAGCAATAATCGAATTTCTATAAGAATTATTTCTAAAATTGCGATTTCCTAACGAAGCTATTCTCAAATGGTCAAAAAGCGTTTCTTCTAAAGTACCAATCGTTTGAAAATTGATTGTATCAAAACATAAATTCTACATACCATATCAGCTTCTTCGTTTTGACCTCAAATTATTTTAAAATAATCTCAAATCCAAATTCTGCTACAAGTTTACTATTCCCAATAAAGTCATGTGATCAGCAATAATTTCGGGCAAAAATTTTATTATTATTTTTATTTCAAAAACGTTTGTTTTAGTCTTCAAAAATTTATTTCATTATACATTTCATGGAATGTCTTTTTTCTGCTGCCTTTTTTCTTGATTTTTTCCTAAACAATTAACAAAATATAGAATTCATTTAGATGGGAATAATGAAGTAAAAAGGTTTTACTAAATTTCATTTTATTAGAATACTAGGAAATATGGACGTTGAAACTAGATCTAAAAAACTTGTTTAAAATACTCTAAAATGATAGGATTTTAATCTTATTTATAATATACTAATCGCCTTTAGCAATCAGTTGGTTCAACAAAAATTTTAGTTATGTTTCCTTTCAATCAAATTTCTAATGTATTGCTTGATACATATCTGATTTATAAATTCTTGTAAGCAAATTAGACATACATTGAACGTGTTATTTTAATAATAATACATTTTTCTATTTATCATGTAGATGAATCTTTTTAAATGAAGTTCTATGACAAAACAAAATATCAATGAAAACATAATTGAATATTCTATGTGTACTTTGTCTTGCATGGTACTTAATCTTCATTTTGGGTGTGTAAGTAAATATTACATCGAATTTTTCTTTTTTACCTTTCAAAAATGCAAGAAAATCGTTTGACTTATGATTTGATGGGTAAAGAGGGACAATTTAACATTCAAGCAAAAGTGCTTATAATACAAACAAATGTTTAAAAAAAATGTCAAGATTAAGAAAAAAAGTATATGATAGTTAAATCAATATCATTATAAATATATTTTGAATTTTAAAGGAGTAAAAACCATTTTTGTGTAGATGTTCAAAAGTTATCATAGGGAGACATCAAAACCACGCCAAATTTTTAGTTAATTAAAATTTTAAAAATATCATCAAATGCTATATATTTGAAAGCATATTTTTGAAGGCATATCAAATAACCTAATTCAGTTAACTTATTAAGATATAACATACCCACAAGCACGAGTGCACATATATCTTAAACACATTTATTATTAATAGAGGTAATTTTAGATTGTTTGTGTATAATTAATGATTAGAAATTTTATTTCTCATGGCATTTTAAATGCAGACTTTATTTATTTATTTTTTATTCGACATTTTGATGCATAGTGCTGAATTCTTAAAAATTGTGATTGAAAAAGAAAAAGAAAAAAAAAAGACGATTGATTCTTGATTCAATGAAATTTGCCGAGAGTTTGTTAATCAAATATGTAGCTTCAAAAAAATTTACTTTTGATTTCATCTGATCTGTATAGGAAATATAATAGGTCCACCCTACCTTGGCATTAGGGGTGATTTGAATAATCAAATAGCTGCGAAGGTCAAGATGGAACTTGCTTTAAATACAATTTTATTCACGTGTACGCTGTGTGCCATGGGTTTACCCCTCACCTAGAAGTATGTCTCAACATCGTAAATAGAAATAACAGCTCCTTAGTATAATTATACCCATTAAATAAGTGAAAAGAAAGCCCCAAATGGAAGTTTTCTTGTCCACAAATCTGAACTGATCTTTATTTCATCTGATTGTCTGCTGAAAATCGATCATTTATAGATATATAATCGTATTATATCTTAGAAGAAGGGCAGAGAGAGATCAATAAGTAATGCATATAATTTTGAACGCTATAATAAACCACACCCATCCGTTCAAAATTGCAACAACTTGGTTGGGAGATTTTGGAGCACCCCTACTCTACAGTACAGGAGCTTGGAGAAGAGGATGTGCAAGCTCAGATGTCGCCCTCATCATCTGATCGTGGTTCAAAATTGTGAGGTCCGTCCCAAATTAGCCTTAGCATTATTTTAAAACGGGGTGTTAATATAACGGATTTGAACTAAATTTGGACCAGCCACCATACTATCGGACTTCATTCTGAGAATTCCATCTGCTTGACCCATGAAGAAATTCCACGGTGGTCAGATGCTAGACTCTACTGGTAAGGTCATGGCTTTGGAATCAGTGCGTTTTGGGTTTGAGACCCTATTTCACCGAAGAACCGTCGTTTAAACTTGTCTAGAGTGCGTTAAATCCGTAGGGACCAAAAGTCCTCCCTCTGGTGTGGTGTGAAAGTTTGGAGGGGGTTGCCAGTTCATGTGACGTCGTCATCATCTGACAGAGGTTCAAAATTACGAGATAAGTCCCAAACAGTCCTAGTGTTCCTTTTAAAACTGGACGGATACAACTAAATTGAACTAAACTGACGGTGACCTCATATTTGATGATGGCTCTTTATAAGATCAGGATTTTTCATTTATCAAGTTTTGGGAGAAATGTTTCAATATGAATCTCAGCTGTGACCAAAAATAATAAATTAGTAACACTTCAATTTTCGTTTCATATTTTCAATCGTTCATTTTTTATTTATTTATTTACATTTTCTTAAAGGATGATAGAAAAAAAATGTAATAATCATCAAAAAGTTCGAAATCCTTTTGAAGAATCTTTATGTTTTAGACTTCACTAAGTTCGAAAAACGCATTTTGGGCATTATGTTTATCTATCTGTCTATGACGGAGATAAATCAAAAAAGCTTTGAGCTAGTTGTTTGAAATTTGGTTTACAGTTTCTACACAAAATTTGTAGATTTCTATTAAACTTTGCACAAAATCAAGCATGTAATGAGATAGATTTTAAAAAAAGCAAGTACTTAAGGGAAAATAATAATTTATAGTGCTTACATATATCACTTCTCATAAACGATTTTCTTACTGTTATTCTATTCCTACGACAAATTTTGATTTCAGTTGGAAAAATGCATCTAAAATACGAATTCTCTTTTCAAATACTATTAACCTCCTGTCAAGGATTAATCGCCAAAAAATCCGCCTAACCATTGCACGATAGATTCAGTAAAAATGATAAATTCATGTTAACGGTTTATATTACATATTTACTGTTTGCTAATGCCTGAAAACATATCCTTTGATAACACCTTTTAATCAGATTATGTGATCAAGTTTCTTGGATATCACACCCACTGACTTTTTTATTAGGCCCAAAATTATGTGTGCTACTTATTAATATCTCCCCCAAGCGTATATCGATGTAGGCTCTATTAATGCACTTTTAATCATTTTATTTGTTCCTATAAAGACATTAGTTATGATTGAAAAAATTGTTGGATCTCCCATTACTTAAATATGTAAAGAAATCGGATTTGTAGATAGATTGCTGTTATGAAATACTAATCCTTGCTGTTATGAATTACTCTTTTATCCCTCCTAACGATCTCGAACAGGCTTTAAATTTTAATACCCAGAAATGTAGCAGACCTTATGTGATAGTAAAATTTTCAGTAAGCTACGCTATACACAACTATTCAATAAAATATCTGGAAGATGGAAACTTAAACCTTAAAACTGCTGTACAATTAACGTAACTCGGGAATTGTCGCGTCTATTTTCTCACAATCAGTATAAAACGGAGGCTCCAACAATATGTTTTGCTTGTAGCACGATTTCATCTCTAAGACACGAACTAACTAAATGTTCTAGCTTGAATAATTTTAGGAGGAAATCTTTTAACATTACTTACTCTGATTCAACAGGCTTCTAATAGATAGTCCGAAAATATTTAATTTTATTTTATTTCATTCAATTTCTTCTATTAGTTCACACTTTCAACATATATATTTATTTACATAAATTGTTCAAATTTTCAAATTTAAAAAAATGCTTTTTAATCATTCAATCTATTTATTGATTTTATTTGATGAAATTATTCGTTCTAAATTTTTAGTTTAGTTTAGTTATATTAACGTCCCGTTTTAAAGCAACACGAGGGCTATTTTTTAACGGACCTCGTAATTTTGAACCAGGGTCAGATGACACATGAACTGGCACCCCTCTCTCCACACCATACCAGCGAGAGGACGTTTGGTCTGACAGATTTAACGTGCAAGATACCCCCTCACACGACGGATCCTCGGTGGAATCGAGTCTCGAACCTGAAACCCTCCGGTTCCGAAGCCGAGACCTTACCACCACGCCACCGCGGCCCCTATTCGTTCTAAAAATGTGTAAACACACACTGTAGAGCATAAAGTCCTTAGCTTAATTTTACACCCTCTTAAAAAGGCATGCACTGGATTTGTCATGGTTTATTCATCTCTTTAAATACTTTTAAATTGAGCAGAGAGACAATAGTAGTACACAAGCTCGGGATCTCTTTGAGAGGATTTGGTTGAAATTGCCAGAAAACCGGAACTGTCTAC
Organism: Argiope trifasciata; assembly: GCA_026543055.1. NCBI lineage: Eukaryota > Metazoa > Arthropoda > Arachnida > Araneae > Araneidae > Argiope > Argiope trifasciata. Next base: position 8,727 of record JAPMOQ010015163.1, on the reverse strand, counting down.
TTATGTCCGACTGATCTGGCTGTGAAATGTTTGTCAGCGCCCCCCCCCCCTCCGCCCCAAAAAAGTCAAAACGGTTAAGTATTACAGCCCATCGTTTACAGCTTTTACAAATATCACCAGTTTTTTATGCTCACAGTCTATTACTTGCTGTTCTCTGAAGTAATTTCTGTTATTCTAGTTGCCTTTGGCGAACAACTTGTCTGTCGAAATTATTGACTTTTTAAATAATATGGGATAAAGTCATAAACATTATATTTCTTTCACATTTATGATTTGCTTGCTTCTCAATGTTGTCATTCATCAGTAAGCAATAAGAAGGATTTCTGTGCCATGTATATTGCGTTTAAAAAATATATATTATGAAAAACTTTTTTAAAATTTTGAAAAAATTTTGTTTCTCCAAATTTTGTTTGAAATTTCACTTTGATGTGATTTTAGCTTTTTATTAGGTACAGCTTCTCCGATTTCTTGAACCTTACATCATAAAATTAAAAATAATTTCAATAATGAACTTTAAAAAATGCTTTTTTTTCCAAAATTTTTCAAATAAAGGTGTATTTTTTTCCTCATAAAATTTTGATCTTCGGCCAAATCCGAAGATCCATATTTCGGCCAAATCTGAAGAAACTAAAATCATGAGTGCTCAGATTTTGAGTTTCAGGTATCAGATGCTCATAAGATTGCTGTGCCATCTTGCATACTGAAAAAATAATAATTACTGGTACGCATCTTGGAAGCTAATTTCGCATTCAAAGGCAAAGTGGCAGGCATAATTTCAAAAATGGATCTGAATAGAAGAACAATTTAATTTCAGTGATCGTTAAACCAGTATTTCCCAGACTTCTAGAAAAATCTAGAAACACAATATATGTATACAAAACAAGCCATTTTGTTTTTAGATAAGGCAGTTAGTGGCTATGTTACAAAACTCGCCAAACTGTGCCAACAGAGCGTTTTAGGTTTATCATACAATTCAGAAATTTCAACCAATGAAAAGTGAGCGAAGCACCGCCCACAAATGAATGACGTTTGTACGGAAAACCAAAACGACGCCATTTTGACTTAAAAATGTTAGCGTTCCTTTAACTGAAAAAAGATATGATTATTTTGCTAAAATTTCAATATTTATATATATTTTACTGATTAGAAATCGTTGCATTTACTTATTTAGAATAGATAAACAGGGGGGGGGCAGCACTTTCCAATCGGAGGGTCAAGATATATATATACGACGGGAAGGCAAATAACATTTCAACAACTTGGCTTTCAATCAAATCAATAATAATCAATTTTACATTACAGGTAATTAACTTATATGATTAATAAAAACATTATGAAAGGTAATAATTATTGTATATATGCTTATCAATAATTTTGATATAGAGACAGTAAGATTTTTTTTAATGAAAATAAGACAATTAGAGTGAAGATTAGAAATAAATTACACAACTTTAATATTGTAAATAAATTCATTCATTATTTAAAAATCTCGCTACAAAATAAAATAATTGCTGAAGCAATAGATATTCAATTATTAATTTATTATTGCACGCATATACATATAACATTAGTCGCAAAATTTTAAATAATTTAACTGAAAAGCATTTCATGTCAATTTTATGATTATTATTTATATATTAATGATTTACTCTGTTTCGATTGCTAAACTCACTTTTTAAAAAATAACCGTTATTAAAAGATTCACTGAAATTTAATGTATTAGAAAAAGGAATAACTCACGTAAATCAAATACATCAGATGTGGGACATTATCAAATTACAAGAGAGTGGTAAATGTTTCCGTGTACAAATAAGATATTGCATTATAGTAGTTTACAAAGAAGAAAAGTGCACTGTCAATGTTTCAGGACAAAGTTCTTAAGAATTTATTCTAGAAAGGCGCGCATTTCACTGCGGAGGAAGAAAGCTCAAGAAACTATAAATTTATGTTTAGATTTTTCTAACGTTAAATATATAATTAAAGAATAAGGAAATATCTGAATTACAAAAGTGTATATATTTTTCTAAAGTTAAAATATCGAAAAAAAAATATGTTTTTGACATTAAAAAATGTATGTAATTTTTCAAAAAGCTTTTCTATCTTATTTTTTTATTGATGCAGTTATCATGAATCATGTTGAATGCTTTTTAAAATTCCATTGCTGACGAAAATCAAAATTGTATATTTTTCAAAAGAAAGAATAAAAACGAGGACCAATTTTTTTTTCCTTCCAGAAAAGAATTATTCGTATTCTTGTTATAGGAATATGACAATTCTTAAATTCCGCTCAGAGGAAGTTCGCTTGTACGGCTATTCGCGAATATTAAACACAATAATTAAGAAACAAAGAGAGATAGATGGATAAGAAACAGATATAACATCTATAATGTAAGGTCAAAAATGGTCGATTGTCTATAGGTCTGTCTTTTCAGAGAGGCTTAAACGCCATAATTCAAAAATGAAATGACACACACACACACACGCGAGCTCGCGCGCGCACCCACACGCACACATATATATATAATATAAAATTTTGCAAGGAATGTGGTGACTACAAGTGCAGTTTTGTATCAAATCTTTGTTCCTGTTGGTTGAGAGAAGGTGTCTAAAACACAGATTCTGCTATCGGATATTATCAAAAAGCATGCCAAGGATTAATCGCTAAAAAACTCAGCAAGGATAACAGAATAAATTCAGTAAAAATGCTATATTCACTCCAAAAGCGGATATTTCGGGATTATTGTACGCCAAAACAAATCATGTCTCTCTCTGACGTGATAAGTTTATTAGAAAGTGTGCGAGAAAGTTTTGGGGAGACCAGTCCTGCTAATTAAATGATACAAATGTTTGCTTATAATGAAGTATTCTTTAATAGCTTTATTTTTTATTAAAATTTCGACTTCTTTATTCCATTCTTTGTGAATTATACGTCTTGTGTTAGCGAAAAGTCATGTGGAAAGCATAAATATAGATCCAACTGGAATTCATTAATTGGTATTAATTTTGCTTCCTGCAAAATGACTAACATGGTTTCGAATATAATTAGATATAAAAGAAAAAAATATTTATATATTCAGTAATAACTAATGTTGTTATTGTATTGTCTCTGAACGTTTACACTGAGCTTATAATCTTCCTATTTCATCAACAGTCTATAACAGATAAATGCCATCCATTTGGCAATCATTAGTCGGTATTAATTTCTTGGCAATAATTAACAGGATTTCATACATGACCGATAGGAAAATATCATTTATATTCATTTGACAAGTAAAATGGATAGTTTATTATCATTGAACTTTTATCTTCAACAAATAATCTTTCCCTGCCAACAGCTCAGAACTCTTGAAAACCGCACTAATTACTGCTTTAATTGGTTTTCTTTTAGTAAACAACTATTTTCGGATTGTAACTGAGCAACTGTTTCATTTGCCGAAATCGTCTACATGATAAGAGAATGAATGCGGCGTTGTCTTTAAACAAAAATATCATGTTGATAGCAGAAAGTAATTAACCAGTTATAATGGCACAATGCCCAGCGTCTTCTCATATTATCTGTTGGCATATCACTGATATTTTCGTTCCATGTTTGAATGATTGGTGGCACTTCCGCACCCATCTGGTTATCATCTCAAGATTTATCCGTAGAGATGATTGTTTAGATGATAGTGGAGAGAGAAGACGTAGGAAGAAATATTCGTAGATGGAAGTTTTACTTCTTTGTGTACGAAGTATAAAGTATAGGATTTTTCCAAAAATACCAATTCTATGAATGAATCACCAATTTCTATTTCGCTCAGTTCGAAAAACGTATTTTTATTAAATATTTGTCTGTCTGTGAATAAAGGTAACTCAAAACTGCTTTGAGCTAGACAGGTGAAATTTTATGTACGGCTTAGCAGAAAATTTACAGAACTCTATCCAATTTTCAGTAATATCTGCTCAGTCCATACATGCGGATATTCAAATATAAGTTAACACGATAATTACAAAACGATGAGAGCTTGATAGATAAAACTCAGTGCTCAGATTTCCCATGTATAATGTAAACACGATTACATTTTGAACCAAATCCAACTACAGGTTTATTGTCTGGTGTTCTGAGCTTTAGAAACATGTAAACATGATATTTAAAAAAATGCAATGATATAAACATATCAAATATGATAGGCGGTTTCATGGCTGACTACAAATGCAATATTTTTTCAAGTTTTGTCTCGTCTAAAACACAAATTTTGTTTTTGAATACTATTAACCGCATACCAGAAATTAATAACGAAAGAATTCACGGAGAATGACCCGAGGGGCTCAGTGAAAATGCTAAATTCACACTAAAAGTTAACACTTTGTAACTTTTATGCGTTAATGCTATGTAAAGCATGATAGTTTGGGAAAGGCCAGCATCTTCTGGTTTATTTTTTTATATTTTAATGCGTATTAGTACCTTTTTCCTTCTGTGTTATTAATTATCTAATGTTTACATCTCATAAAACGATGAGTCTCCATTGTTTACGTAAATGTAAACATATCCACCTTTCATCTTTTCTTTCACCCCTATATTTATGAATAAAATCCACCCTAACGCATGCGCAAAAAAGCGGAGGGTTTTGCAATCCATTGTCGAACAGTATATCGAACATTGTTGAACAATATGTAGTGAATTAAACAATGAGTGTGATAAAAGAATTGTCCATTTAAAAAAATACACAAAAGGAATCTTTGTATTGAAAATATTGTACATGCAAGCATTTTAAGTCCAAGCAACTCCTGGTATATCAACTAGTTTTTAAACGAATCAAAATGCCAAGTAGTAAAAAAAAGTCGGGGCAAGATCTGTAACGGTCCGGCAATCTTATCCCCAAGTGAAAGTGTTAAAATACTTTGATTTTTGTTGGTGACTAACAATATCTTTATAAATTTAAACGATGAGCATGAGATTTGTATTATTTAAGGTAATCGTATATGATAAAGAATAATAGTATATTTTCTCTTCTAGACCACAAGATCATAAAAATTACAATACATTAGACAGAATACATGATCTACTCCTAACAAGAAGTTGGAGGGAACTCCGTTGTTCAAATTTTTAGCATTCAGCAGTGCTTAGAACGAGGTTTAATGTATGTTAACGTTAAAGGCGGGGGATCTTGACGAAAATATGCAAGGTAACGCCGATCAAATCGTAATACTACGACTCCCGTCTTTAATGTGTTAATAATGTTTTCATAGTTAAAAAAAAGTTCTTTATCACAGATTATAAAAGGAATTAGCATCTCCATCTCTCGAATATTAACATGAAGCAGGTGAAGTATTTTTTTTTTTTAATTTTAGGAAAAACAGCACGTCTTGCACCGTTCATTTGGCTAATTTCAAAATGTGATCTAGCTTGTTTTTATTATATGCAAACGTATTTTCTGTACAATAATAAAAATTAATTTCTAATATTCATTTATTAATAGGTGCTAATATTTAGTATTTGTTTTTGAAAGATTATTTGACAATGGATATTGAAATATAAGATATTTTTATTAGTATAATAAAAAGATATTAATTATTATCATTAGAAGACCTTGTTCTAAATTAATGGAGTTTGTTGAAATTATTAGTTTAAAAAGCTTTATTCCTTGTATTTAGGCAATGTAATTGATAAATCTTTTTGAAAACAGATGTAAACACTATTAGGTGTTTTTGATTACATATTGTCATTCATTTTGGTTATATATTGTTTATTTCGCCGATCGTACACTTCTTTTGCTTGTTTTATTCATTAATTTCTGTAAAGGAATTATACAGTTTACCTATCAGCGTATTTATTTTAATTAAATAGCTAAAATTAACAGATTAAATTATTTCATTGTTTTAATTTACTAATTATTAATTAAATTTGAAAATAAATATGAATAATTGTATTTAATATGAACATTTCTGTCACAAATCAAATCTTCACAAATAAAGTCCTCTATATGGCAGAAAACTCTTCATACAGAGAAGACTTTAATTTCATACTGATATTCCATTTATTTTTTTAAAAAAATAGATAAATCATCATTAAATTAACGCTAATATCAATAATCTATTTGCTTCAACAATTTGTCTGGCTCTTAAGAAGTTTTTATCCTAGCATACATAATACAGAGAAAGTATAAAAATCATCAAAAAATACTGATTCGTGATTTTGACGTATCTCCACATTTTAGACCTCCCCGAATTCGATAAATACATTTTTGGAAAATGTCCGCCTTCCTATGACAAAGGTTTCTTAAAATGGATTTGAGCTAGAAGGGTGAAATTCGTTATGTGCTTGCTTCTTACACCCCATTTTTATTTGTCTATCAAATCTTTATCAATGCCCTTTCAGAGAGAGTCTGTCCGTCGATTTGTTCGAAATTGAGCTAACACGATAACTACAAAACGAAGAAAGCCAAATGGATAAAATTGATTGCACAGATTTAGCATTTATTCTGAAGACATCTATAAAATTTTGAGCCTAATCTAATGACTTGTTCACCATCTGTCGGTCTCTATTTTGAGAAACAAGAAAACACGATAGTTCAAAACCACATTGGCTTGAGTATACCGAAATTTGGTATGAGTTTTGTGACTGCTAGTGTAGTTTTGTTTTAAATTATCCTCGTATACATAATACAGTGAAAGAATAAAAATCATCCAAAAATACGGATTCGAGATTTTGACGTATCTCCACATTTTAGACTTACCCGACTCCTAAAAACACATTTTGGGAAAATGTCCGCCTGCCTCTGGCAAAGGTAACTTAAAATTGATTTAAGCTAGACGGATGAAATTAGTTATGCTCTTCTTACATCACATTTTTATTTGTACGTCAAATTTTGATCAACGTCCTTCCAGAGAAAGTGTCTGTTCATTTGTTCGAATATGAGTTAACATGATAATTACTAAACGAAAAAAGCTAGATGGCTAAAATTAAATGCACAGATTTAACATTTATATTGAGGGCATCTATCAAATTTTGAGCTTAATGTAATCGCATGTTGACCATCTGCCGTTCTCTACTTTACGAAACAAGTGAACACGATAATTTAAAGCCACATTCGCTTGAATATATCAAAATTTGGTGTGGGATTTTGTGACTGCAAGTGTAGTTTTGTGTTAAATTTTTGTTTCCATCGATTGAGAAAAATGCGTCTAAATTTAATTTTTATATATTATTAACGCACACCAGAGATTAATTGTCAAGTGACTCAAAAAGGATGACACAACAGATTCGGTAAAAATGGTATATTCACGCCAAAAAATAATAATTATCATCTATTGCTCCACAATACTAGATAAGGTGTTGCCTGGCATGATAGTTTTTTAGAGAGCAGGCAAGAAAGTTTCAGGAGGACCACTTGACGCTGGTTTTGCCAAAATAACCTTCACATGTACTAGAGAAATGTGCTTTTTCAGTATTCATAAATATTCACTCAAACCTTTAATCCCTACGCTCGCGCTGTAAATAAACGAGCTTGTTAAATTTTACTTATTATTTGAGCCTTCAAACATAGCCATGCCAAATCCAGGCTGATCAGAAGGCTTAATTCCATGATCTCTTTATCTGTGTGACACGTTGAGACCATCTGTCATTATAATCTGAGGGATTAATTCAGTCACTGTCTTATCGGTGTTTCTACAGTGATATAAGAACCGCGGGCAGATGTGATTAACCACCCACGTTGAATAGAAGAATGTAAATGCCATATTTCATCTTGCCCTTCTCAGCCATCTATCTTCATCACACCTGCTTCCTAGAAAAAAGATCTGGCCTGCTAGGTAAGGATTTGTTTCTCCTTTTTCCCATCATTTGAGAATAAGTGGGTACATGGTCAAGGGGGGAAACTTTCAAGTACAACAGATGCGAGAGTTCGAAATGTATTGTAAATTACTAGTACACTAGTCCCCTCCCTCTCTATATAATTCGAGAAACAGATGTATAATGATAGTGTAAAGTAGAAATTTGAAAAAGCCAGGTTTTAAATTTAAAAAAAAATCTTTACAGATATGGATCAAATTTGATTTCCTATAGACGTATAAAGGAGTGGTTGTCTTGTATACATTTTTGCTTTCTCTTATACAAAATAAGAAAAAAAAAACCCTCTCAGGCGTTTAAAGTTTCGAATCGGAATCTTCACATTTCACACAGCTGCAAATGGGAAAAACACGTTTTTAGAACTATGCCCATTTGTGGACATAATTCTAACACTTAATTATATTAAACTTAAAACTTAATTATACTAAAAAAAGACAGACCCCTGCTCTTAACTGTTTTGAAACTCCTTTCAATTCTTAAACGAAAACCAAAAGCACTGATCTTTCCGAAGCATTATAATATAACCTTCAATTAATTTACCCTCCCCCTTCTCACCCCATAAAATTGTGGATCTTAGATAAGGCCACATATACCTTGAATGGCGTGCATTAAAGCTCTGAAAATTAATTACAAATTACAGACATGACTGCAGTTACAAAGTAAAGACCTTAATATAAATTCAGCATTTTTACACATTCTATTTTAAGAATACATTTTTTATAAGGCTTTTTGCTGATCGATTCACACCAAAATCTAACTACATTTGCAGCCACAAGATAATATAACGAACTTCATAGGAAATAAAAGAAAGGTAGATATTTATTTAATTTTTTTTCGAAAATGGTAACATAAATAATTAGACGCAGTCCTAATTAGGGCTTGAAAATCATTTTTTTTTT